>JANQAP020047285.1:0-24933 GCA_026874005.2 Erythroxylum coriaceum | reverse complement strand
GATACACAATTCAACCCCCCTTCTTGTGTATATCTTATATTGTACGTAATTTCTATACTAACGTGTGATTTACTTCAGATATTTTATACTTTTGTTGTATATTTGGCACTTAATTTGCTCCAACTCTGTTCCTAAATTTTAATATAAAAGGACATGTTTAGAGGCAAAATAGAGGAGTAGACATTAGGAGGTGATTCAAGACGTGGTGATCATTCTCAAGGGACGATTTTGGTTTAAAGAAGTGGAAAACACGAAGAAATCATCAAAATATTTATTGAAATACAAGATCAAACCTTTACCTTGCAAGAATATTCAATAGAAAACAATAAGGGAGATTTAGAATTATGAAACCCATTGTTTTCAATTTGTTTTTCTTTTAGTTTATGTTTGATTTCATGTTCTATCATATGTAACTAAACATCTTGTTAGTGTTTAGCCTAAATGAACCCTATGTTTTTACTTTAACAATGTTTTGATTCTTTTATTAATGCAATTGGTTTGATTGATATATTGTGATTCGATTACGTGTTTAATATATGTTCTAATAAATCTGAAATATTAGATTATAATCTAATTTTATATATAGAGATTGAGAAATCCTATTTGTGAATAGATATACCATAATTGGAAGGAGTTGATTGCAACCCTAGAGATAAGAAAACATAAATCTTCTGAA
This sequence comes from Erythroxylum coriaceum, assembly GCA_026874005.2. Lineage (NCBI taxonomy): Eukaryota > Viridiplantae > Streptophyta > Magnoliopsida > Malpighiales > Erythroxylaceae > Erythroxylum > Erythroxylum coriaceum. Next base: position 24,257 of record JANQAP020047285.1, on the reverse strand, counting down.
TTAAGGTCAAACCTAACAGAGGGATTTAGAAATCGATAAAACAATTATATAAACTTTAACCTGAGTAATTCGATTAAAAACCTTAGGATTAGTTGTTATTAGACTCAAGGTCAACTATTAGCATACCATAGGAGTCTCCACAGTCCAATAAATCAATAAAACAATAGTATAATAAATGATCAATCTGTTAGAGTTTTTGGGGGATTCGGAGCCTAGGTACTAATTTTCTAATATCGATAGTCTTCTTGAATTCTCTGATTCAATCTTGCTACCCATTTATTTTACTTGCTTTAGTTTTACTTTCTTTAAATTAAAAATCACAATCCAATTTGTAACTAATAATAGGATAACAATAACTATTAGTATTCATCATCTTCGTGGGATTAATCCATACTTGTCGGTAGTAGCTACAGCTACGCCATGCACTGGTGGTTAATTCAACATTGACTAACTCAAAAAAAGTCAATCAGTAATGTATGCTTCAACCAAACATCACATCCTTAAATCATTTACTTTGACTCTTTCGAAGACCTACCATTTCATATTTATATGAAATCTTATTAATTAATTTAATTGGAACTATTGAAAGTAAGTCATTGTACTGGGAATATTTGTAAAAGAAATATATATTGTATTTTACTCCTTACATAAATTCATACTCTTATGAAATTTTATTGTGAAGTATTCACCAAAGAATCTCATTTTCTATAAGATAATCGAAATTTTAAAACTCACCATATAAATCTCATCGAAGTGCTTTAGCAATCTCAATGCTTAATTTCTACTTAGATTTAAACAATTTGAACTTTTCAAAATTTTAAATCAACATTTCATTTAATACATATGATTATATCAAACAAAGTCATTAGTAATATAATGAAATAAGAGTATTATCCTTTTATGAACTACTATTCTATCCAATATTTCACATGTATAAATTTAACAATTCAAAACCATCATCATCCTTTCATCAAAGGTTGATTTGGTTATTCTTCAACTTGAAAAGTTTCACAAGTTTCATATGATTCATAATCAAAAAGATACACATATCTTTGTATGTAACTTTATGATTCTCATTATGTTAATTTAACCAACATGGCATAAAAATATTCTTGGTTATCCAACTTTGTATTATTGTCATTTATGTTAAGCTTAAGTCTCCTTTAATCCAACATATACAAACTATTTGTATAAAATTGGATTAACAACTTTCAATTAAGAATCTATTTCTAATTATGCTTTGAACATTATAATAGTAATGAATCTAAATTCACTATCAAATACTCATAAGCATTGAAATACATATATGATCTCCATCATATCTTGTATGGGCAAAAAAATTCATGCAATCATTTTTTTATGACAACTATTATCATACTATAGAAAATAACTTTAATTGATGTCCATGTTTATACTTTTATTGTACTAAATTAAATTAAACAATTCAATAAGGTGTTATACCTTTCAGCTCTACTCTGCGCAACCTTTTGCATCTTGCTATCATGGTGTTGACGTACATCTTACATGTTGTCATCAAAGTTTACAAGACATTAGTCAACTCAAAATGTAAATAAATTTTGTCATCTATATGATTTTGACATATCTTTAAAATTTTGTCACCAAATCCTCAACAAACATTATACAAAAATGACATAATGGACCTACAATTTTCTATCTAACTTTGAGACTCTTCTCAAACATATCCTATGTCTAAGAAATTTGGTTCACTAACTTAATAACAATTATACTAAACAAGTTAAATTCCACTTAGAATACAATATAAATGTAAGAAAAGCAAGTAATTAATTATATGTCATAACTACCAAATGAGATTAGGACTTTAATCATGTATTTTGTTACTCCCACTATTTTATTTGAAATAATAGCCCTCACTACTATTTGGAAAGATTAATCTTTCTATTGGGCTAAGATCCAATTCAAATACAGTTAGTCTTGATTTTACCTAACAAACCAACTAAACGTAAATTAGGCAAATAACAACTTTATCAATCACATCTTATGTAACTCCTAGATCTATTAGGTGACAAATCTTGTCAAAACATAACTTATATGTCATTCCTAACTATGCCTTCAAATTCATGTGATCATGAGTTTGCTAATCAAAATCACACAAATTTAGCTAAATAGAACCCAATATCATAAGACTAAATATATTTGGGTTAAAGTGACCTTAAATTTGCTCAAAAAGCCTAACAATAAATAGAACTTTGGTTTATGAAAACAATTTTCAAATTCAATTGGAAACTATTTCCAATTATCTTAACTTCTTTAACGAAATTAAATTGAAAACAATTTTAATAAATTATGCTTTTTATTATAATTAAATTTTTTCTTTTTCAAAATTATGTAAATGACACATTCTAACCCAATTAGAAAACTATTTCTAATCTAATTAGAAATTACTTTTCCTTAATTAGAAAACTATTTTCTAATATTAAAAGGAAACTTATTCAAAATTAAATAAAATACTTTTAAATTTAATTAAGAAAGTCATTTATATTATTTATTTAGAGGTTGATTTCTTAATTAATTGGAACTTTTTTCTTCTATAAGTTAGAAAACTATTTTCAACATATTAAAGAAAGCACAAATTTTAATTAATAAATGAAAACACTTTTCAAAATTTAGCCAAGAAAATTACCTTTTACAATAGATCAAGAAATTTATTGTTCATAAATAAAGAAAAAAATTCTTAATAGATTGAATAATAATTCTATAAACAAATAAAGTCATAAATTTAATTTATCTTAATCTAATTGAAACAAATAAATTTAATTAAGAAATAACTTTCTTAATTTTAAATATTCTAATAAATTAATTTCAATCTAGTTGAAACTAATTAATTATAAATTTAGAAACAACTTTTCTAAAATTAATTAAGAATCAATATAATTATTAATCTTAATCAAATTAAGAAAGATAATTACCTTAATTTTGGAATTTAAAATTCTTTTTAAATTTTAATTAAAATAAAAGTATTTTTAAAAGGGTGTTTGATTGTCATAAATTGCATCGTGTTTTGTGGGTAGTTTAGGATGTGTTTAGCGATTAAATTTGATTGATTAGTGTGTGTTTAGGTTAGAATTGTGATATTTAGTTAAATATTTATGTTTTAAGTATTTTATGGGTTAGAGCATGCTTTTGATCTTCAATGTTGTGTATTTGAGATACCTTGATAAGTTTCCTAGTGTTTTTAGAGCATGCTTTTGATCTTCAATGTTGTGTATTTGAGATACCTTGATAAGTTTCCTAGTGTTTTAGGGATAATATCGAAGAATGAAGGAGCTTCGGAAGAGACTTGAACCAAAATAGAGGGCCAAACAGGGGGACCACAATCATGGCCTGCACAACAGATTGCTAATCTGACTTTTGAATTTCATTTTTCGAGGATATTTTGGACCTTTTGAGCACAGGAAAAGCCCTATATTTGCCCTAATTATAAAAGACTATAAGAAAAGAAAAGAAAAAAGACAGAAAGAGGGTGCTTCATTTATTCCACTTTTGGAAAACCCTCAAGGAGAGAGAAAGAAGAGAAAGAGGAGAAGGAGCGGGTCTTCACAGCTGCTACTCTCTCGAAGCGTCCGAATCCCCATTCTATTGTGTATTTCTTTCATTTTGTTGTTCTTTTCTTTGAATATGAATATATGTATGGATTTGGGTTTGATTAAGATGTTTTAACTTTCCTTCGGGATTTGACCTTGATTTAATGTTAATCCAGTTATTATTGTGTTATTGTGATTGGGTGTTATGATTGATTGTGGTATTTTGTTGTGGCTAATTTCTATTGCTTTTAATTACCTTCATATCTTGATTTTGGTTATAAATCCTTGTGTTTTGATCCTACTATAAGATGAATTGAGTGAAAATGGTATGAATATTGCATGAATGTTAATTAGATTATCTTGTGAATGTTGCATAGAAATCAAAAGAATTTTACATGAAAATGAGTGATACGTTAATTGCATGTCACACACATTAATTCAAGTTAATTCCATGAAGACACACATGTTAATACTATACACACACACATGGTTTAAATACACACACACAGAGTTTAAATGCACACACACACATGTTCATTTTTCCAGCTGCAACGTTCTCATCTCACCATGCATGCTTCACGTTAATTCCATTCTCACGGCCATGCACACACGGTCATACTCCAAGCAACATGCATTAATATATCTGTTTAATCATTTATCTTAATTGTATGAAACACCAGCTATCATTCTCTCATTTTTTTAACTGCTTACTCCACGGTTCTCTTCATCACCATTCATGCTTAACATTCTTCTCATCCAGCCATGTTTCACCAACCATGTTCCATGGTTTTTCATCAATCCAGCACCTAGTAATTGTCTTGAACCTGTCAACTGTGCATGTTATTTAACATGCACGGGTGTGAAATATAAGTCACGTCTGTAAAATGTTTTTAATTTTTATTTGTAAGTTTAACATGTGGCAGCTTCAAATGTTCAAGCATGAAACCCTAGACCTAAAGATAATATATAAAAGGAATGTTAAAGAGGGGTGACGGTGATGAGGGACCATAGGGATGATAAGTGTGAATTACATCGTGTTTTAGGGCTTAGTTTGATATGTATTTAATTGTTAGTTTAATCACTAGTATATGTTCAGGGTCAACATCTAAGAACGAAGAAGTTTCGGAGACATTCGAGCTGAAACAACAGCCAACGATCATGGCACAACAGGTCACGATCGTGACAGAAGCACTAGAGTTAGCCCATGATCGTGGCCCATATGCCACGATCATGATAGAAGTCTAAGACATGGCCCACGATTGTGGCCTGCTTGCCATGATTATGACAGAAGGCTCAGCCTATATCAAGAAGACGCGCAGACACTCACGATCATGGCCTGTATCTAGAAGATGCGTATACACTCCAAAACGTCAAGTTTCGAGGGATTTTTCGAACCTTTTTGACCCCAAAAACTAGTGTTGCTCAAATCACTAAAGTTATTTAAAGAATAAAACAAAGGAGAAGAAGGAGCTTTTGGCATCAACCACTTTTCAGAGAAACCCTAAAGAGAATTGTCGAGAGATAAAGAAAAAGAAGAAGGAAGAGAGAAGTGGAGAAGAAGGAAGAGAGATGTACTTCCCAGATCAGGAGTTTCCCGACATCGCTACCTCCTGTTATCCATAAAATTCTTATTTCTTGATATTTTTGATTTTATTATTATATAGAATTGGAATAATAGTTAATGATAGGATTTTTAGATGTTGATGTTGTTTCTAAACTCACCTTCGGGGTTTTATCTTTAAATTAATGAAATTTGATTGCTTGTGTTTTATTAGATTTATTGTGATTTAATTTTTGTAATTATATAATTGGGTGATAAGTTGAGATGGCGAATCAAATGAAAAATTATTAAATTGGGCTAACGAAAGTTAGGCGCTTTATTAGAACGAGAATTAAATCAAATCGGTAAATTATGCAAAGAGAGATCTTGTAATAGTTTCTGATAGTTTATTAGACAACTTCATATCTAATTAGGGTTTTGAAAAGGTTGTTAATTGAGAAATTGCAACTTCCATAATTTGATTAGGGTTTACAAATTAGGGTTAATGGTTATAACTTGAGAGAGAGTAATTAACCCTAGGATCGCTAGAACTACTAATCTAGTAATTCATAATCGATTAGGTTAGAATTAAAGATTAGTAAAATTCTCTTTCTCTCAATTGGTATCTCCTTGGTAACTCTTGAGTGTCCGTTGCAATTGCCAATTTGTTAATATTTTCGTGATTGATTCTTGAATTGATTTACTTGATTGAATTGCATTCTTATCTTAGTTTCGTTAAATTTGAATTCCTATGATTTACTTTTGCCTTAGATTTTAGGATTAGATTATCCCTCCTCGTGGGATCGACACCTTAGGTACTATGTGAATGACCCATGCTCTTGTGTATTATCAAGGTTAATTAATTAAAACTTACACATATCGAAAAACCACGATCAAGTTTTTGGCATCGTTGCTAGAGAGGCTATTAGTTTAGTTTTATAGTTTAATGCGTTTAGTTAGTTTTTATTTTTTTTTCGTTATTTCTTTCCATTTCTGAAATCGTGCTCTTGCATAAACACAATAGTCACGAGAAGATCGAGTCGTGTAGCTGAAAATTTAAATTTAGACATAATTTGATTAGAACAATCTATTAGGAAAGCTCGGTATGAAGAAGAAGAGGAAATCGTGAAAGCAATAATGTCCGAGAATTTCAGCAAGATTTGGACCACGGAGTAAACCAAGGATGTCAACAATAGACCCTTATGGTCTTCATGAGACCAAGGTTCAATGTAACTAACCAAGGAGTAGCTAGGCCACCCGTACAAGCAGCATCATTTGAAATTAAACCAGCTCTCCTAAACATGCTTCAATAGAACGTGCAGTTTTATAAACTAACAAATGAAGATCCTAACGCACACATAGTGAACTTGAAATTTGTGATACCTTTCGATACAATCAGATGTCGGAAGATGAAATTAGAATTATGTTTTTTCCTTTTACCCTTAGAGATAGAGCAAAGGCTTGGTAATTCCTTTAACCCAGCCAATGTCACGACTTGGGATTAGCTAGTTTGTGCCTTTTTAGATAAATATTTTCCCCTGACCAAGACCACGAAGATCATCAAGGAGATTACTAACTTCTAGCAAAGTGACGAGGATTCGTTCTATGAAGCATGGGAATGATACAAGGATATGCAACGGAAATGCCCACACCATAAATTACCTAAGAAATTCTTGTTGCAAACATTCTATAACAGAGTAAACCCATATATGAGAGGCACAATTGATGCAGCTTCAGGAGGATCATTAATGAAAAAGATGGTAGATGAAGCGAAAGAGCTGGTAGAGGAGATGGCAAGTAATAGCTGCCTATGGACTAACGAGCAGAGTAGACAAACCACTACCTTCTGAGAAAAAAAAAGGAATTGTGGCTATCAATCAAATGACAGAGATACAAGCTAAAATTGACAACTTAACTCAACAGCTCAATAACATAAAGGCGTTGTCCTTAGCTTCGGTAAAAGTTATGTAATTAAAGTGTGAAATATGTGAAAAAATGGACCAAGATACAGTAAAGTATTTCATGATGAAGCGATCCAAAGCAAGTGAATTATATAGGAGCTCAATATGGACGAGGAGGGGGAAACAATTCCGACTCTAACATTTACAATCCTAGGTGGAAGAATCACCCTAACTTTTTGTGGACAAATAATGCTGGAGGACAGTTCAAACCTCAAGGACAACCAGGCTTCCAACAAGACAACAAAGCTCAATGGAATCCAAGTTGGATAAGATTTTAGATAAAATTGGAGGCATAGAGGATGCGTATAGGAGGCTTAAAAGCAAATTTGAGCAAGTCATTAACAACCATGCCTCTTTAATACACAATCTGGACGTCCAAGTAGGTCAACTAGTGGAGACAATTTCTACTCAAAATACAGGAACCTTTTTAAGCAATACCGAGTCTAACCCAAAGGAACAGATCATGGCCATTACTCAAACCCAGGAAAAGAAACTTGAACATGCGAAGGAAGACGGAGCTAAGGGAGAAGGACAAGTAATTATGGAATTCCTTCCAAGTGAACTCGTAATTTAGCAAATTGAGGATCCTCGACCTGAATTTTTGTACCCTATTCTAGCTCAGCTGAAGTCAATTTCAAGTAGGGCAATGAGGAATTCTAGGGAGGTTGAATTAAAAAAGGTTGAAGACATAACGAAACATTTACAAACGAAGCCTACACTAAAGGAATCAAATAAGAAGAAGGTTAAGGATCGCATAGTAGAAGAAAACCCTAACATAACACAGAAGAAAGAGGACCCAGGAGATTTTTACATTCCTTGCAGTATCAATGGAGTCGAAATAAACAGGGCATTCATAGATTTAGGAGCAAGTATGAATATGATGCCCTATACTTTCTGTCAAAAATTAGGGTTAGGAGAGTTAGAACCCACAAAGATATTAGTGAAGATGACAGATAGAATAGTTCATCGGTCGAAGGGGATTATTAAGGATGTGCAAGTACAAATTGATAAATTTACCTTCCCCACATACTTCTATATATTAGATATTGGGGAAGATGTGGAAGCCCCTACGGTCCTTGGACAACTATTCTTGGCTACTACCCACTCTATAACTGATGTTAATGGGGGTGAACTAAGAACCTTCAAAGTGTCGAAGAAAGACAACAGTTCTCATTTACCTCCAATTAATTCAAGGAAACCACGCCTCGAGGACAATGGAAAGATATTGAGGATCCTAGGAACGTATTTAGAAAGAAATGATCACGAAGAAGAAGGTGAAAGAAGGAGAATCAGAGGGAGAGTGGAATCTAAGGCATGGTAGCTCATGTGTAAATTGTAAGATCAATGACTGCGTTACCATCACACGATTCACTTGAACCACCATAAGCACAAGAAGAGCATCGAGCTGTAGAAGTTAAAAGAAGCACTGCATGGGAGGCAACCTATGGACTTTTAAATTGATGTTATTTCCTTTTATTTCTAGATAGTTGAATTTCATGTCCAAATAAAATCGGGAAGGCATAAGACTTCGCCATTAATTAGATGATCGAGGAAGTAAGCAAAGAAAGGTGAAAGGACTATAAATAGTTAAAAAGAGATTTCGAGAAAGTGGAGAAAAACAAAAGAAGAAATATCAAAAATTGGTAAAAAAATTGCAGGCCACGATCATGGCCTGTGACAGGGTAAAAAGGAGATACATGATTTTCAAGTCAATTTTTACCATTTTACCCACTATCTACCTATATATTCATTTCTAACTTCATTTTTGCACTCACTTTCATTTTTACTTTATCTCTCTAAGTTTAAAATCTCCAAACACTCTTACCTCTCTCTAACCAAATTTCAAATTTCAAGTCTCTTCCAACTTTTACTCAATCGTAAGTCAGTATGTCACAAATTAAGCAGTCAGCAAAGCGTGATCAATCATTGAGACAAAACCAAATATTGGGATAAGAGAGAAGGAACAGGGTAGTAGACTTCGGAGAACCCTTCTTGATTTACACAGAGGAGGAAGGTATTCGTTTCCAATCCCTCAATACTAAACAAATTATAGTCCCTAAATATTTTGATTTTGACATGCTTGATAGGTTAAAACTACATAATAGGGTAGAGAACGTAGTAGAAAGAATTCAGTGGGCAAATTTCATACACTTCCAATTTCCTGTCTACCAGAAGCTTACTCTAAAATTCTTTACTTCCCTTTCCTACAAACCTAGGAACCCTAAAGAAATGTGGTTTAGGTTGAGGGGATAAGCTTATGAACTGATCATCGAAACCATGTATGATATGTGTGGGTTCCCTTAATCTTCCATTATCGATCAGCACAATGATTTTCGTGCTTCTCGCTATTGGAATGAGCTCACTGGGTTAGAGCAATTAGATGCCAAAAATGCCCACAACAACATCATAAAGACTCATAAGCACTTGTTATTGCACAAATTCATATGTCAACTAGTTTTTGATAAATCAGACACTAACAAGTGTTCAATAAAGGAACTCTTCATGTTGTGGTGCATAAATCACAGCATTCTATTGTGCACCTCCACACATGTGTTGAATGTTATTGTTCCGACTTTGTGTAAGAGAAGCAACAATTTAGGTATGGGGTACTTAGTTTCCTCCATTGTTGAGTATTATGGCATGGACTATAGTGGTTTAACTGCCCATCTCCTAGACTTCCTAAATCATCATCATCTATAGCGTGCTGAAATCCTTAAGTCCCATAACATGGAACTCCGGGATATCAGGCAAAAGATGCAAGAGAAGATCAAGGCAAGTCAGGCGAGTTCGAGTACAGCATTGCCTTAGCAAGCAAAAGAGGACTCGACTAGTGAAGAGTCAGAGGAGGAAAAAGAAACAGAAGAACCGGGCTGGAAGAAAGTGCTTGATACAATCTCTGCAAACACCAAGGTAAGCAGAGAACTCTAGAAGAATGAAGGAGATGGGTCAAACTCAACGACGTCAGAGTCGGGACATACGTAGTATCCATCGTTATTTCGAGGCTTAAGGCATCCAACTGCCACCTCCAACACCTTCCCCACCTCAAGCACTTTGAAGCCTTGTTCTAACCTTTTTTCTTTTAACCTTTAGTCTTTACTTACTTTTTGTTTTACTTTAATTTTATGTCTCTTCTTTCCATATTTGTTTGTCCCCTTTTCGCATTGAGGACAATGTGTTGTTCAAGTGTGGAGAGGGTTATATGTTTTGATTTGAATGTGAGTTTTGCATATTATATGATAGTTATTAGATTGTATTTTTATGAATCATATGAATGTGTCAACGTCTTAGATGGATTGAAATTTATTTAATTTTGAACATAGTCTTTTAGGTTGTGAGGAATCATTAGCTTGCAAAAATTAGTGAATTGGGGTTCTTTGGTTAAATATGCAGCTTCATTAGGATTTAGTGTTAAGGTGTAACGCTCTAAATTGTTGCATTCATTCATAGTTTAAGGTCTTTCGACTTAAGTAGCTTTACTAGTATTTTTTTCATGGAAACAAGTAGCTAAAGCAATAAGGTAGGTAATAAAAAATGTGTTTGTTAATGTTAAATAAATTATTATTCTGTTGGCCTTCAAGTTATGAATAGAGCTAGTGGCCAGTTAAGAATGTGATGTAGCTGAGTAACTGGATCGATGTGCATCACAAATGTGTGCCACTACGTCAAAAGGCTAAAATAACATTTCAACCAAGCATCTTAATAAATAAATGACTTAGTCAAGTAACTGGATCAACATTCATCACCAACATTTGCCTCCGAGTAAAAAACTAGGTCCTTGTTTAAATAAATTAAAAAAAGTGTTTTCTAATAAAAACCTACCGAACTTGTAATAGCTTGACCTTTTACGAAAACATACTTAGGAGTAGTTACAAAGTTTGAATGACCAAAGAATTATTAATGTGTGTGTTCAATTGAAAAGGATAAATAAATTAACACTTGGATCTAGATTAATATGTATATTTAGTTCAAATCCCTTAGTCACGGATTTTGTTTGTAAATGATTTCATATGACTTAAATGATTGTGTTTTAAATTAAATTTATTTCATAAATCTAAAGCCATTGTCTTATCACTGCATTATGTGTTGTGAGATTTTGTGTGTTTGTTGTTTTGTTTGCTTAAGGACAAGCAAGTGTTTAAGTGTGTAGATGTTGATCAAAGTTAATTATATCATGTTTTATAGCTTAGTTTGATATGTATTTAATTGTTAATTCAATCGTTTAGTATGTATTTAGGTTAGAATTGTATTAGTTTGTTAATTATTTATGTTTTAAGTGTTTTATGGGTTAGTATAAGTCTTTGAGCTTAATTATTATGTTTTTGAGGTACCTTGATGTGTATGTTAATGTTTCAAGGTCAACATCGAAAAACAGAAAAATTTCGGAGACATTCGGGCCTAAATAATGGCCCATGATTGTGGCATAACAAACCACGATCATGATAGAAGCACTGGAATTGGCCCAGGGCCACAATCGTGACAGAAGCCAAGACATGACCTACGATCGTGGCAAGCAGGCTTGGAGGTGGCCTGCGTCAGGCAAATGGGAAGACACTCAAAAACGTCAATTTTTGAGGGATTTTCGAACCTTTTCAACGCCAAAAAATCCTAGGGCCACTCAGAACACAAAAGGCATTTAAACAATAAGATAAAGGAGAAGAAGGAGCTTTTGGCATCAGCCACTTTTCAGAAAAACCCTAGAGGGAATTGTCAAGAGATAGAAAAAAGAAGGAAGAGAGAAGTGGAGAAGAAGCAGACTCGACGTACTTTCTATATCAGAAGTTTCCCGACATCGCTACCTCCCGTCGTCCATTCAAATTTGTATTTCCTATTATTTTCAATTTTATTATTGTATAGAATTTGAATAACAGTTAATGATAGGATTTTTAGATGTTGATGTTGTTTCTAAATTCACCTTCGGGGTTTTATCTTTGATTTAATGAAATTTGATTGTTTGTGTTTTACTGGATTTATTGTAATTTAATTTCTACAATTGCATAATTCGGTGATAAACTGAGAGGGAGAATTAAGTAAAAATTTATTAAATTGGGCTAACAAGAGTTAGGCGATTTAATAAAACGAGAATTAAATCAAATCAGTAAATTGTACGAAAAGAGATCTTACAATAATTTCCAATAGTTTATTAGACAACTTCACATCTAATTAGAGTTTTGGATAGGTTGTTAATTGAGAAATTGCAACTTTAATAATCTAATTAGGGTTTATAAATTAGGATTAATGGTTATAACTTGAGAGAGAAAGAGTAATCAACCCTAGGATCATCTGGAATCAATAATCCAGTAATTCATAATCGATTAAGTTAGCGTTAAAGATTAGTAAAATTTCCTTTCTCTCAATTGGTAGTTCATTAGGTAGATTCTTAGGTGTGCGTTGCAATTGCTGATTTGTTAATATTTTCGTGATTGATTCTTGAATTGATTTGCTTAATTGAATTACATTGTTGTTTTAGTTTCATTACATTTGAATTTTTGAGATTTGCTTTGGCCTTATATTTTAGGATTATATTATCCCTCCTCGTGGGATCGACACCTTAGGCACTACGTGAACGACCCGTGAGCTTGCGAATTATCAAGGTTAATCAATTAAAACTTACACACATCAAAAAATCATGATCAAAGGACACTGTTCCATTCACACGCACTCCACCGAGGGATGGAAACTCGTTCGGGAGTAACAGAGAGATAGGGAGAGAAGAGAGAAACAGAGAAAGGAAACAAAGTGAGTCCGAAAGAAGAGAAAAACAACAGAGAGGTGGAAGCTTAGGAGAGGCCGAAAGCGAGAGCTGGAGCTAAATCCCATTCAACCTGAGTGAACATTCTTCTGGGTGAGAAACTAAAGGAAAAGGCAAGAGCCAAAGCTAGAAGCTTGAGAGGAACTGGAGATCTCTATAGCTCTTCATCTGACGATTTTTTCTCCTATTCTGTTCCTCATTTGTTGCTTTATTTCTTTCATTTTGCTATCTGTTATTAACTGACTCATACTCTTACTAGTTTATCAAACTGTTATTTGTTTTCTTTTGATAGCCATTCATTATTCAATGTTTTATTATTGCTTTAATACTTTTTTAACAATAATATGCGATTAAAGTGTTTAATGATGATGAATGTTGTGATATCCGTGATGGGTTGATCTCTTTTCTTGAGAATTAATATAGCTATTTAGTTGAATATGCATGATTGGGTTATAGATCTGTTGTCGTATTTATTGTTGTGGTTTCTAAGCTAAATGGATGTAATAGAATGGCCAAACTCTGCATCATTTTAGTATTAAATGAAGATTCGAGAGATGAAGTTTAATACGGATCGAGAAACTATGGACACCTAGGTTAAGAACTAGAAATATATTAACTTAAGTGGAAATTAGTAGTCAAGATTTCATAATTAATTCGGATAAAAACATATTGAATATGAAAGTTAGACTAGTTCATTATTAGAATCAATTTAGAACCTAACTATTAATTTTATTAAGACAACAATCCAATCATTTTCCCTTAATCATCCATAGGAAATTAAATTAGTGAAATTAATTCTCAAGAGTTTTTCCACTTCAATTAATCTATTTGTCTTTGCTCCCAATTGATTATGTCTACTTTTCAATTTAATTTCCTAATTTATGTTAAAATCTTTCACTCAATAATCGGGATAAAATGTCTATGACTGCATTGTTTTTGTTTTTATTTTTATTTTTAATTCAAACTTAATTTAAGTTGACCAATTTCACCTCCACGGGAGACAACCATGAGTTATCAACTACAACTATCTCGTATACTTTCGAGTAGGATAACCTAGGTCTTTTTAGAACTTTTTAGGCATAACATATTTGTATATTTCTGTAATAAACCGAGAGGGTGAACTAGATAAAAATGATTAGATCTGGTTAATGAGAGTTAGGCAATCTAATTGACCATGCAATCAATCTAGTCGATTATTATATGGAGAGAGATCCTATGTGAGACTCGATTGATTATTAGAAGGCTTAAGATCTAATTAGAATTGTGGATCTTTTGTTAATTGAGAGATTGCAAATCTCATAATTTAATTAGGGTTAATAAATTAGGGTGCGTGATTATAACTCGAGAGAGAGTAATCCCTGCTATGATAGTCTAGAATCGACACCACAATAACTCATAATTGACTACATTAACATTGATGATATGAAAATTTCCCTTTCTCATAATTTGGTAACTCTTCTTGGTTAATTCTCTTTTATGACTTTTGTGTTGCTCAATTTCAATTTTTTTTGTGTTAAACTTGCGAATTAAAATCTTTATAATCACTTTCCCGTATTTAATTTTCTTTGCAATTTTTATTTTCATTTTATTAATTTTCCGAGCCTTAGATAACATAGGATTAGATTAGTTACCTTCCTTCGACCCTTCACATACTACAAATCACGACCCGTGCACTTACGATATTTTAAAGGTTATAAATTGTAAAGCTTGCAAAACGATCAACAGTGTTCTTATTCTAGTTTTATTTAGATGGATAACATTGATCTTGATTCTCAAACAAACCAGAATCAGCTCTGGAATATGTTTATTCGAGTAACCAAACAAGCTTTATTCTAGATATAAGATAGTCTTATCTATGCTACCAAAAAACCTTATCCTAGGTTAAGAAATCATTTATTCCTAACCTAGAATAACCCTAAACTTAAAGCCAAACACACTCATTTGCACTTTTCAAAAAACCTAGATCAAAACTAAGAAACCATAGCCACCACAAGAGAAGCTATTGTCGCGGGCCAGCCAGCCAGCTGCAAGCTCCTTCCACCATTTCTATGATGTTATTTCTTTCCTCGCTAATGTTGGCGTAAGCTCCTAACGATGTCTACCTTTTCCCTTTGCCTTCCAGTCACGCTTCCTCGCGCCACTAGTTGCTCCTCACAACAAACATTGCTGCCTCTTTGCAACTTGACATTGGCGACAACAAATCCTTCAAGTCCTCACCGGTAGAGTTGACAAATGGGTCCAGGCCTGACCTGGTTCGAAGCAAATGGGCTAGGCCTAGGTTGATTTGACCTTAGGCCCAATTGTTTTAAAAACATTGGGCCTCAGCCCAAACTCGGGCTTAGCCCTATATGCAAAATGATATCATTTTGGCATTTTTAAATTAAAAAAATTAGTTTGAGCTGCCTCTGGCCTGATCAAGCTCTGGCTCATTGTCTTAAGTCTGATCGAGTGTCGAGTTGGGTCTAAAACCTCACGACTCGAGCCTTGACCAGCCTATTGCCATCTATACTCCCCAGTCATGTTGTCACCCCTTTCCTCTTATAGCTACTGCAAAATTTGTTTGTTTGTGTCTTCTACAAGCTACAAATTGCACCTCTACTTTGAAGTGTCTTTACCCAAATTATTCCAATCACCACGTGGTTCAATTACATGTTGTTGTTGTGACATTGTAATGGGATTTCTCGTAAACCCAAAACTTATTCACACCATAACAATCAAAAACCATATAACCAGTACGCATTCACCCTTATCCATTCTCCTCTAGAAACAACTTATTATATGGTTATGGGTTTTCTAAACCTAGACGATATGTCAAAAAAATTTAGACTAGTTCTCAAAACTTTTGGATGTTAGTGATCTTCTAAAATTTTGGATTTCAAAACCAACCAGAGCAACAATACAAAAATATTGCATTTCTATTGACGGTTTAAATCTAAGGCTTCCGAGTTTCTATTTTACAGATTTTGAATTCCAAATTGAACAACAATCTAAACTTTTCATATTGTTTGATCGTCAAGTAGTTACAATTTCAATTCCAAAATTAACCAATAACAATTAAACAATTTAATCAAATCACAAAATTAAAGTTGGCTCTGATATCATTGTTGTGAAATTAGGAGGGAATCCAATCCCGACCGCAGTGGAATAATTTCATATTTAGATTTTCCAAAAACTAAGGTCATTTTAATTCTATAAAATAATTAACAATTAAATCATAATAAAGCATGATTGTTAACTCTTACTTTATTTCGAAGCTTGATCGTATTCTTTTCATATCTCTTGAACTGTTTTTGAAATTGATCCATCTCAACCATCGTAGCCACATAAGTGTCTGACCTCTAAACAATATCTACAAAACATATTGAGAGAACTTTATAACTCTTACAAAGATGGTTCAACAAGAAGTGCCAGCTTAATCTCTATTAAAACTTAAGCATATTTATAATAAGTTTTTTACATTGTAGGAATTTAATTGAAATTTAATTCTAATTTTAATTAAACTTTATTAGAATTAGGATTAAATTGAAATCTAATATCTCATATAGATCCTTATTTATTAAATATCTCATATTTAATCATAAAGTTTCTCAAATTAAAATATCATTGCTTTATTCGACCCATTCTTTATATAAAACCTATTTGATTCCTAAATATGTTGGCAATGATTACAAATTGTAATTGTAATTCATAATTAGAATTAGATAAGTTAAAACTCCTTTTAATTTATCTTTAATTCTCCAATTAACCAATTTATAATCATTGATCAAGATTGGTTTCTAACAACACATCATGACCACCTATATATTTAGGAATGTCAAAGTAGTTTTAACTAACCTTTCCGTGCATGATTTTTCTATATAATTCAATCCTTTCATCATATAATGTTCTGACGAGACATAGAACATGGAATTAATGTTTACTCTATTTTGAGTCTAATCACATTAGTTCTCTACCATTAGCTATTGATTTAGTTAATTACATTTGTAAACTATTTACAAAATGTCATTCTACCTTGGCCAAGGATTTTTCGGATCAATACTAATTAAAAACAACAGAACATTCTTCCTAGTTACTTTAGGGTGATGAATCCTATTTTGATCTCTTAACTACTTCTATATAATTCATGTTACATTCAATGACTACCGGCTGAACTACCCATTATTAGAATAGGTCATAAGTAGTATCAAAACTTAAGAATCTCTATACAAGATAACTTTGGAGACCTTAAGTCAAATGATCACTTATACAATCATCACAATAAGAACTTCTATAAACATACAACAATATTCCAAATAGATTTTTCATATGGGGGTTAGTTCAGTGAACTTGTTATCTCCTTACCTTAGTTTATAAGATCAATTACTTCCTTCATAAGGAAAAATATAACGTGTGCTAGTCTTTTTACTTTCTATTAATGTTCAGTCTTAATTGAACAATGACTAGAAACAATTTAGAGATATCACATAAATGCAATATGAAACTCATAATTATAATCTCATTATAATTTCATTTGCAATGTATAATTATCCCATAAACTTTATCATATATATCTAAACATGTACTATATAAAAAATGACTTTAAATTATTTTGTTACTAAATTATAACCAATCGATTGGTTGTGGGGAATAAATCAACATAGTTAGCAATCAAAAATAGATTGCAAACCATGGAAAGATTAAAGACAATATATTGAGGAACTTAATATGTAAGCTTTGCCTTCAAGTCTTGAGATTCATGAGCATCTTTTTTTGCAATGCAACTTCCCTCGTAAGTTTTGGTTCCAAGCTCAGACGATGTGCATAATTCCTTACTTTGCTCGAATTTGGTCTCAATTATTTAATTAGGCCGAACATGTACACAAAGGTGACCTAACCATATTGAATTTGATCCTCGGACATGGACTCGGAGAGGAATATAAGGATTTTTGGAAATTAGCATATGAAAATCCAGGACTTCCCATTATGCACCTTGAAGTGGATTAAAGATCTTATCATTTCAAAAGAGATCTTTGAGAATATGAGCAATGAATTTGCTTCCGGTTGGAGGGTATTCCATGATCATGTCATCACATTCACAGAGGATAACTTTCTTTCCTTCCTTTCTTTGTTTCTTATTCATCATGATCTTTACTAATTAAAGGAATTCTTAACTGTCACGCTTCAAGATTGCTTGCAAGATTTTACAACTCTATAACCATCAAGAATGCACGATGACTGTCATCGTGAGTGTACAATTAGGGTAAATCATCACTCCTTGAACCTTATTCTTTTTAAGTCTCACAGTGTTTTACCATTGCTATTCAGTTTCCAGATTGTGTTAATAATCTTACAACCCAAACATATTATATTTCTTTTGCACATGCTCATATGTTTGATTTATGCGGTTACTTTTTAAACCATTTTTAGTTGTCCCTTCCTTCTGTTTTGTTTTATGATATGGAGATTTATACTTCCTTACATGAAAACTGAAAATACAGGTCCATGTATACCAATACAATTTGTTTTAGGTTAAGGTTCTTTTTTAAGTTAAAATATATTTACGAAGCAACTATCAAAAAGGTGTCTTCCAACGAAGAACAAATAAGAGTTCACAGACTTTACAAACTACTTCTACTTTTTTATTGTAGTTTTTTGTTTTATTTCTTGTTCTTAGTTTTCCTTTTTCAAATAAAAACAAAAAATATATTAGATTATTAATGTGTAATAATTACGTATTAGATAAAACTTAAATTTAAATTATTTAATTAATTAATTTTTATTTTAATATTCTATATAATGTTTTATTATCAATTTTCAGTGAAAATTATTATATTATATTTATTTATTTAATAAAATTTTGTTTATAAATTTATATTTATTTTGAATTTTATTTAAAATTTATATATTGTAAAGATATTTAAAATTTAAATTATATTTGTTCAAATCATTCATTTTTGAAATATAATATTTAAATTATTTATCAAGTTTAATTAAATTATTCATAATTGCTATTAGTAATTAATATTAATTAATTAAATATATAATATTGAATTAAATTACTCATGATTCTTATTTATAATTAATAATTAAATAATATATGTTTAGTTGATAGTAAATCATATTATAAAAAAATAGAAACGAAAAGCAAGAACTAATTTTTATAAATTTATAAGATATAAAAATCGGAAGAAAAAAATTCACACAAATGAACTTTTTATTAAAAAAACAAAATTTAAGTTTTGAGGCATTCAGTAACTTGGGAAGTATGGTTAATGGAATAAGCTACTATTGAAAAGCCAAACTACAGCGAAAATAACTATATGAACTCAATTCAGCTCAGATTTCATGTGCTTTTCCATGTTATTGCTCATTCTAAAGTTGAGACCCCTTTGTCCATATAAAAGTGAATCTGATTAATGCCAGTAAGTTAATTTGCTCGTTCCTAAATATAATATTGATTCTTTCCTTCTAGATCATATATACTAATTTTATGGTTCTTTCGGTGTTTTTTTTTCTAGCATAAGCTAATCATCTCGTTCTCAGTTGTTTTAAATGTCTAATTTTCTTTATTTTTAAATTTAATTAAATGCTTATTTATTTGGGTTTGGATCTAATAAGATTAAGGTTAGCCCAATTCACGGTTTAGAGTTAATTAAAGATCACCAATGTTTTATGCTTAAACTAGGAGTGTAGGACGGTCTTTTAAATTGTACATAAAATTGTCCCAAAAAACAAATTTACCAATCCAAAAAGGGTTGTATGAATGATTTGTAATAAAATTTTTTCAATTATACTTAGGATATTTTTAGAAATTATATGTTTTAAAATAAAATAAAAACTCGTTTGGATCCTTAGGTCTCAAAATTAGTCTTTCTAATAATTAGGCACCCAAAAAATAAATTAAAATTTATTTTCTTAACTCCCTTGTTTTCATTTATATATTTATGTAAATGTTTGTCGTGAAACAAGTTAATAAATTGAAGTAAGAGAATAATTTGATAAGTCTTATTGAAACAAAAAGTCCAATTTGAATACTCAAGAAATCATCTGGGTTCAACGTACATTTTCTACCAAGCCTTTTTCCTAAAATAGCATTCAGCCCAGTCCGCTTATATTAAATATTGTTTTCGGCCCAAACCTCATAAGTTTACTCTAGCTTTGAGCCTTGTGACAATACATCCAGGCTTACTTGTCCTTTTGTAAAAGCCCTACAACGATCTCCAGGCACCATCACCTATATGATATCACTTCTAGATATCTTTATTTTTATTTTAAATCTTAAATAAAATTTTAGATATTCAATTATATATTTTAATTCTAATTTTTGTTTATTTATTAGACCTTTTCAAATCATTTTAAACTTGGTAAAATTGGGCTTCCTATTTTATTCATCACACTCGAACAATTTTTGTTATTCCTTTCTTTAGGCACTTTTTAATGAGATAAAAGAGTGGTAAATCCATTCATCGATCTCAGTGACATTTTCAGTGCATAGGGATGCATTTGTTATATTCTTTTTAGGATATAGTATAAGGTCATGTATATCTTCTATCTCTCCCCTATTTTTATACACTCGAAAAGATATCATTTAAAAAATTCCTCTCGTCTTAACCAAATAAATTTGAAATAACGCTGGAGAATGATTTTAAGAATAACAGGATAATTACATTGTAACAGAAACTAGTTTATGAATTGAAGCCTAAAAAAATAAGAAAGAAATAGCTAGTGAAAGGGACTGTCAACTGTGGGATATTGCTACAACAACTATTTTTAGTCAATAATATTTTTTTAAATTTCCAAAAGAAACTATTAACGATTGGTATGTCCGTTACAAACAACTCCTGTTTACAAGTGTCAATCAAAACTGAGACCAGCCTAGTTTTGTCTGTCAGTGATGTGGTTTTCTTCTACTTATTATCAAACCCTCCAAACTCAAGCCTTTTAATTTTCACGCACCAGACAACAAGCTAATGAAAATAAAATTAATCAAGAATAAAAACTATACTTGAAATTGCAGCGACATAGCATGTCGCTACAGCTGGAAGAACTAATTAATGGCTAGCTACGATGTTCTATAAACTCTATAAATAGGAGCTGTAACGAAACGGACATAGCACCAGCTGCTAGAATGAAAATAAATTTGCCACATTACGACCAACAGACTGCTACACACCGGAAAGCATCTCGGACAAAAATATCGATTTTCTATTAATTAGTCCACCCTTTGATTGCCTTAAAAGCTCCACACTGTTTTATGTCTTAGACAAAATATGCAGTGTGCCAGAAATTTTTGCAGCAAGAGACCGCTTGGTTTTCAGAAAGAATTCTTGAATGTCCAATGTCTTTTCTCTAGTCTAAATCCTTTGCAACATTTCCCTGGCAATAAGATTTACTTAATTGTTATCCCATAAAAACAAGCGAATAAATATAGAATATACGTTTCAATGAGGAAAAAGCAGTGCTATTAGTTTAGAAAAATACATGCACCAGGAGCATACTTTAAACAAAAGAAAGATACCTAGAATGGGGTTGAAGAAGAAATCAAGAAAGTTTGAGAATGCAGTAACAAAAAGCTGTGAAAATTGAACTGCAATACATATATAACTTTTCAGGGAGACTAAGAAACTTCCAAAATGGAATGCAGAAAACCTGTGGTTGGATGCTGCTACAGATTATAGAAATCTTATAGATATTAGATACATATTGTTGGCTTAATCATAGGGTTAAGATCCCTTAGTTACAGGGATTGCATTCCCTAATTAGTAGTGATATACCTGTATACATTTGTACCTATTCTATACATAATGAATTCACAAAGAAAATACCTTCTCCTCTTAAGTTTACACAGTATCAGAGCTCTTGGTTTTTGGATCTTTCTTCTTCCTCAATTTTTGCTTGAAGTTCTGCCCAAGAGAGCAAAACGTTGCAATTTTTGGGTCACCGCTCACTGGCGAGCCAACTCTTAAAGTCCGACCGTTAAAAGCTCTACGCATGCATCACACGCACAAGTCAAAATTTTCGGCTTCCCTCCCACATGTCGCGAGTCTTGGCGTGTACAACTGCGTCTCCACCTCTAGCCAAGATCTTCCGCATCCTTTGTATCGAAGCCCTGGAAGGTTTGGCTCCCTTGTGCTGCAACTCTCCAGCTCAATTTGTTTTCTCCTTACCACTATTTTGTTCCTTGGTTCTTATTACTGGGCTTCTCATTCGATACTATCACAAAATAGTATCCCTTGGTGATTCTGCTAGTCCTTTGGTTCATCACATGGCTTTGTTTTACTAGGGCTTCTCATTTGGTGATCCACACTATTAATTGTTTGGTTTGGTCCTCTACATTTTTTAGATTTACCTACCAAGCGATTTTGACATATCTATATAGACATATTTGATTTATTTTAATATGGCTTATGAGCATAAATCAATTGTAGTCACTGAAGTTATTCTAATGATGTCAGATCACTGAATATAAATCGACAGGTCCTAACTACCTAGACTGAAGACAATTAGGATTCACTTGCTCAGCATTTCCAAAGATGACCACCTTACAGATAATCTATCGATTGATGCTACAAGGAAGGAATGGTTGAAAGATGATGCTAAATTGTTCTTGCAAATAATTCGATAGATACTGAAGTAGTTACCATCTGAAGTTTTTGTATTTGAAGAAAGAGAATACTTCTCATATTAACGAGGTCAATAAAAGTTTTTATCAAGTTGAACAATATGATCAGTATTTTCAAACCTATTTTATGAATTCCAAAAAAGGTTTATGAAGAACTGGATGTCCTGTTACCTTTTAATTTTGATGTCAAAGCACAACAAACTCAACAGGAGAAAATGACAGTTATGAGTTTCTTTGATAGGCCTCAAGTCTCAACTTGTTATAGTAAAGTCCCAGATCCTCTCTAGTGTGAAAATTTCCTCTCCACACGAAGTCTTCACTAGAGCTCTTCACCAGACAATAGTATTATTGTTCCTCCATCTGTTAAGGCTTCTAGTTCCCTTATCAGTTGCAACAATGGAAGGCCTTCTAATCGGCATCGGAATAAAGGAGGCAGTACAGTGGGTTGGGAAAAACGTAATCATGATACAAGAAGAGTAAGAGTGTCACTGCTGTCATGAGCTAGGGCATATCAAGTGCACATTTCCAAAGCTCCAAAGCTACAAAATAAGTCTCAAAAATCTCACTCAACTCGTATTGCAGTTGTTTCTAACACACCTGTCACATCATTAGAACAAACAGTCTTTAGTCTCCCAGATGAATTTGTCAAATTCTGTCAACACCAAGAAGCATTGTTGAGCTCCTCTAAATCAGTATTAGCTGAGACAAGTAATACCCCATAAGTGCCCCCTTTCCTCCTTGAATACTCAGTTAATCTTAATCTTTTTATCACCTTTAAACCCCACAACTCTCCTTCCAAAGTCATTTTGACAAATAGTTCTACCTCTACTCTTGGTTCTGGAATTGCTCATCCTACTCCTTTACTTTTAATATCATATGCTTTAGGCCTACTGTTAGACCCCTAAGTCTGAGATAACGGAATCGTGCAGGCATTGATGAGCCTTGACCAGTGTTCAACACGCGGAACAATGGTACAAGGTAAACACTTGCAATAAGGCAAGGAGAAAAAGGGGCAATATCAAACGTTAGCATACATTGGTGCATATTGGCAGAAATTTTCGACGAGATGCGAAATTCGAATGTAAGACCAAAAGAAGGCTTGAGATGGACATCGAGTAGAAGGTTAGCTGGATCACACGCATGACGGGAATATGCGAGAGTTCCAAGGTGGTTTAGCAAGTAGATCAAGCATGGTGTGAGTTTTGAGAGAGTTTCGGACCTTGTATGAGCTGACTTGACTAAGGCTAAGTTCTTGATGAACTAAGGAATTAGTATCTGCTTAAGTGGATAGACCATGGCTAATGGAGTTGGCATAGGTAAGCATTAGATGGACCAGTATTGTCACACCCCACTCCCGCAAGACCCGAACCCGACATCGAAAGTGATATCCGAGTCCGTGTCCCACGAGGGTGGTGTGCTCGCACTCAATCACTCAGAAATTGGTAAAAAAAAATTTTAAAACCACAAACCTAAATTACAGAAAATTGATAACCAAAACGGTCCACTTTGTTTTATAACTATTTGATACAAAACAATGTAATCAACAGAATTTTTTATTAGCCATTTGGGCCCATTATACATTACAAAGTACAATCATTTCCTATTTCTCAAAATTATTACAAACTGTAATATTCAACTACAAATGATACACAATTTTGCAGAAAATACAATTCAGTGCAAAAATAAAGAGACACAATGCAGACGCGAACTGATCTCGACCTCTTCTTTCTCTCATATGCAATAGATATACTCCCATCGCTTAACGTGGTATTCTTCTGAGTCCTAAAAAATAGTTGCAAATTTTGGGTGAGTTTTGCGAACTCAGTGAGTGACCATCATCGAT
>JANQAP020047196.1:0-24935 GCA_026874005.2 Erythroxylum coriaceum | reverse complement strand
ACTCCCATTAAACAACAATATCCAGATTCGTCTAACTCATAATGTACATTCACCAAAATGACTTACTGTAAATCTTCACCAAGTAATGAGATTCTTAGTTCCAAGGAAAACTCTTTCCTCCTTCTTTCTTTTTCCCCTCTTGAATATACTCGGATTCTCTCTTTAAGCTTTACAGAAATTCCAACTTGGCTCACCATTCTCTTCTTCCCACTCTTGTCCGAAGCCTCTCTTCTTCTTCTGTTCTTGCCTTCATTCATGCTGCCATTCTGCTACGAAGACAAGTCCACCATGCCTTTCCTAAAAGTCCACTTTACCCTTGGTACTTAAGCTATATACCGAAAATACCCTCAATTTCTTCTCATGCATTTATTCTATAAGCTATTATGCTTAAGTTAATGAAAAAAATTTCAGGGGGCTGACAGGTTAGGTATGATTGGGATAATAAAAAGGGTTAAATTGAAACAAATTTACTACATCATATAATTCAAGGCTTGTTTATAAGTAAGTATAAGTCCTTTCATTACAAAACTACTGGTAGTATATACTTATTTTTTTATGCTTTTCTTTTTTCTCTTTTTTTCACACTAAACATTTAGTACCACAATTTAAGCAATATTGGATCTTTCACAAATTTCAAGTCTCAATGAGTAAATAGTGTAAACAACCTTCAAGGTTTAAAACAATAAAAAGGTCTTTGAAGAAAAATAAGATAAAGGTTTATAATTTGGGTTTAAACAATGAAAAAGGCTAAAACTCAACTTGGTTATTCCTAAAGGTAAATTTTTGGGTATGGTAATTTTAGAAAAAAAGGCTAAAACAAGTTATTAATTCTAAGTGCCTTTATCATGTCAATGTTTCTAATTTAACAAATATGGTCTCAACATGTATAATAAAAGCAAGTTCTAAAATTATCTTACTATACATGATATCACACATATGAAAGAATAACAAGAGATTTAAAAATTTTGAAAAATGTGCCTTTTCAGCTCAAAAGCTCACAAAAAATGAGTATATGTGTGTAAACAATATGCAACATCATTCAACTTGAATATTTCAATGATTACAAAAAAATGACTTAGAAAACTAATTTTATTTTAACCATCATCCTTTTGCATACCCATTCAATCAATATTTAACAAGGAAATATAGTATTCATGGACATATTCAACCAATTCAAGATATCAGTTAATAAAATTTATAATCTAGATTATAATAAGGTTAGGGAAGTCATTGGAATTCATCAAACCCATCACCACACTTAAAGTTATATATTGTCCTTAATGTACACAATATAAGCATTTATGAAAAAGTAAGAGGGTATAATGGTACTTTCCCCATTATGACAATTTCTCTGATTCTGATCCATCCAGTATAAAACTAACATCCTTGCAAAATATAAAAGAAAAAGATAAAAAGAAACAAAAGATATAATATAATAGAAAATAAAATCCTATACTAACATGAAAGTAAAAACAAAATAATATAAAAATTGAAATAAAATTAAAACTAACTCATGGTTTGTCTCCCATGTAGTGCTTTTTTAGCTCTCTAGCTTGACGTAACCTGCATGTTGACATCATCCTGGATCAATAATCAATGGTTTGGTTCCACCCTTTGCTCCAAAATGTAGTTTCATAGCCTATAAACAAGCCACATGTTGTAAGATGGTCAAAAGGACATAATTTATCAAATTAATAAATTCAATTTCAAGCAATAATGTCCTTTTTAATGACAAATTGTTAATGAAAGAGGGAATAATAAAAGTCTCTGAATCGTCAATCGGTTCGAACAATTTGTCCTTGAGGACGTGGGAACCCTTTGTACTTAAGGTCACTATCAACAATTCATCAGTAGTTTCCTTACTTGGTTCCTTTGCCAGTTCTTCCTCAACCTCCTCTATCCACTCTTCGTCTTCTTCTTTTTCTTAGACAGAGGCTTCTGACTCATATTCTTCAGTTATCTTCTGTCACTTTTCTACTTCCTCTTCTTGGATGGAGATTTCTTTGTCTTCTTCTTCACGAAGCTTTTTTCTACTATTAAGGGTGATTGCCTCTCGATTGATAGTATCAATTTTAGTAGAATTGGGAAAACTTCCTTGCATCTCGTCAGATAATATATCCACCAGCTAATCAATTTGTTTCACCATATTCTGTATACAAGCCTCCGTTTCCTGATGCCTCATGTTTGAATCTTGAATAAACTCGGGCATCATATTTCTCTAAACAACAGTTGCCTCGTCACCTTCTTGAAATATATCTTCATTCATGAAATCGAATGTTGTCTCTTCTTCACTCTGAGATGGTTGGAAGCTCAAATTATACTCATTATATGTAGGTAAAGAAAGTTTATCATTGAATTCACATTAACTAGCTACTTTCTTGGCAAGACATTCCATTAGTTATCTGTAACAGTTTCTTTTTCTTTCAAAAGCTCTTTTTGAAATGTCCCTCCATTCATGAAGCTAACCTTTGTCCTTTCTTCACTCTTAAATTTTTGTCGACCAACTTTCATTTCAAGAAGGATTTCCATTAATTTATCTTCCAGAGTTTGGTGTTGTAAGTATTAAGCTAGAACATGATTAGTCCATGAATAAGTATAAGAATTGCTTCACTCTGAATTGTAGTTATTCTCATATAGCGTACCTTGAGGTTAATTGTACATGCTAGGTTTCTCCCATGTATAAGTAGGTGCTCTACATTCACAATTGTATTGATAACTCCCACTAATGTCACTGCACGATTTAAATATCGGTTGAGCTTCCAAAAACATGTGAGAACACCTCACTCTACCATAACTATATGGTGATGTCATAGTTTAAGAAGACATATTCTAGCTCCCATAAAAGTACTGCTGCTCCATCCTTTTATTGTGAGCTGTGGCTATGACAATGGATCATAATTCCTATAATAAACCACAAACTCAAGATCAAGTAGAGAAATTTAAAAGTTAATTAAATTAATAAGATACAAATACAATAAGATAAGATAAAATAAAATAAATATAAAGAAAAATTAAAATAAAAGAAGATAAAAGCAAAGATAAAACAAAATAAAATGAAAATGACTAGAGTAATAGCATTTAGGCTTTCCTAATATCAAAGTCCTTGTCAATGACGCCAAAAAATTGATTGACTTATTTCGTGAGTTGGTCAATTATGTAATAAACGCAAGTGCTTGGCATAGTTGTAGCTAGTACCAACAAGTACGGGTCGATCCCATGAAGACGATGGACACTAGTAATTACCCTTCTCCTATTATCTAGCCTACAAATTGATTTTAGATTTTTAATAAAAAGAAAATAAAAAATAAAATAATTAAAGAAATAGGACATGATAATGAATGCAAAGACAGTGGAATTCACTTAAAAAAACTATTAAAACAATTAAAGAAAAAGGATACGATAATGAATGCAAAGATGGTGGAATTCATTTAAAAAAACTATTGTTATCAAAAATTAGTAACTAGGTTCGAATCCCCTTAAAACCTTAACAGATTGATCTTTTATCATGCAATTATTTTATTGATGTATTAGACCATGGAGACTTATATGATATGTTAATAGTTGACCTTGAGTCTACTAACAACTAATTATGAGGTCTCTAACCAAATTACTAAGGTTATATCTTATAGGATTGCGTTACCAATTTATGAGTCCCTCTATTAGGTTTGACCATAATCTAGAAGATTTATGTCATCCTATCTCTAGGGTTGCAATCAACTCCTTATAATTATGGTAGATCTATTCATACTAGGATTTCTCAATCTCTACATATGAAATCTGATTATGATATAATATTCTCGGATTATTAGAACATAATTGAAAAGCGTAATAAGACCACAATATATCAAACAACCAATTACATTAATAAAAGAAACAAATCATATCAAAGTATTAATATAAGGTTCATCTAACCTAAATAATAACTGGATGTTTAGTTCACATGATCGAATATGAAATCAAACATACATAAACAGGAATATGAATTGAAAACAATGGGTTCATAATTCTAAATCTCCCTGATTATCTTCTATCGAATTTTCTTCCAATGTAGAGGCTTGATGTTGTATTTTGATGGATCTTTTGATGATTTCTTCATGTTTTCCACTTCTCTAGACCAAATTCGCACTTGGAGAATGAGTTCCATGTTTGGAATCACCTCCCCACCATATGCTCTTTGACTCCTCCTAACTGCCTCTTTATTTACCTCCCAAAATGTTACTTTATAACAAAATTTAGGGTTGTGGGGAGATGTACGAGCTTTGGGAAGTGCACGGCCATATACACGATTGTAACATACCACTCTCATAGAGCATATGCCCCAAACGTATCGAAGATTATTCGAGAACATACTCAACAAGGATGGCACGATACGACGATCGAATTACGACATTATTGAAGGCATCACATATCAAAAGCATTTCAAATATTCATTTTGAATCATTTCATTCACAAGCATATTAAATCACAATTGTCATTACACTTCAGAGTTTACATATACATTTGACAATAGGTAAGAAATGCTATTTTTGATGCATAATGACTAGAGACATCTGTAGGTACAACTAATCCCGACCACTAACTCATATCTAATTGCAGTAGCTATACTCCAATTAGTCTAACTAGATCTCCTCTGAAGCTAAAAATCAACATTGTAATTTTAATAAGTTTGCGAACTCATTGAGTGAATCATCGATGTATTCACTCAAGTTAGATACATAGAGACAAGTCATTCCCATTTCAAAAAGTATTACATATCATCCAATATTGAATACCACATCACATTTTATCATACCTTATCAAGTACATCAAGAATATCATACTTTCATAAGTATATCAAGTAAACTAACATTTTATAACACAACACATCCTTATTTACTTTTCAACTGCTTTGTTGTAACCGAGTGCCTATTTATTTTCTTATATCTGTTGTAGGTACCTAGCTCATTTCATTTATTGTTCCGTATCTGTTGTGGATACCAGACTCATTAATAATTGACCCTGTGGCTCTTTGTGTATAATCTTGAGCTTAAAGCTCTTTTTCACATTAGTCACTCCGGTCACAACTCCTTTATTTGATCATGCATTTCAATATGATGCATCATTCCATATGCCATGTTTCATTACCTTTCATTCCTGTTTGCTTCTATCACATGTATCAAATTCATCAAATCTAAGTTCGGCAATTCACATTTAATTGCTCACACATTTCATATTCATTTCAAAATTTCACATTCAATTATTCTAACATTTCATATTAAGCATACAGATCAGACAGAAACTCATATAATTGAGTTTACACATCTAGGTTAACTTACAGTATACTCCAGATAAACTATTGCCTTAATGATCCAACAATGTTTGGATGTTGACAATCAGCTTGTTTATCTATCTTCTTGTAATACACACATATTTTACACATCATTAAGTTGTCAATCAGATGATTATTCATTCATTCATATGTATACATATCATGTTTCAATGCATGCTCAATTAACCTTCCTGGTATGTATTAATATATAAATATCTTGACTGTACTTATACGCTTTTAGATCATTCAAACTTTATAGCTTGTATACTACCATTTTGTAATTAGGTTTATACCTTAAGTAAGCTTGATTTATTCATCAATCACATACGTTCATATAATTATCCAATTCTCACTCACAGTTACTTCATGTTCTCCAATGTTTATTCATTTATATCTAATACACATTACTTGTATCATCCTATTTCCATACTAAGGGTTATAACCCTAGATTTCTATAAATGAGAAATAGCAATGAGAGAATAGAAAAATGCATTCCATGTTCATGCAAAATATTAGCATATACACACGTGATTGTTGAAAATTGCACACATTACAATTATTGTTCATGCACTCATTTGACATTTACCAGGTATAATTGATTTATGAATGTGATTATATGGTGAATTATGGATAATATGTCTTGAAAATTGATTTGGTGTGTATAAGTATTGATTTAGAATTTTTGGTAAAAATTTAGAAAATTTCTAAAATTATGGGTATTTTAGACTAGGAAAAATGCCAAGTGGAAGGACAATTGATAAATGGCAGTAGAAATAAATGTAAAGTAGAAATTATTGAAAAGTGACATTAAGATTTATTGACTTGTTACATTGAAAATTGGGTGACAATTGAATTAGAATTTGGGAGACATTAGTTAGCTTAAGAAATTGAATTATTAAATTGGTTATTTAAGTGGTAAGTGTCATGACACATGTCATGACACACACCAAGCAATTGTTACCTTGCTTTTCATGATATTTACCTAATTGAAAGACCATCTCATGGTCTTTCATCATTATTTCGTTACATGCTTTCTTCATTTTCTTCTTCTTCTTCTTTCTTTTCCCTTATTCACGACACACTCACCCAACCCACACAACCTTGAGTTTTGCCAAAATCCTTTACCTTATACTCCAAAGATTTCATTGTTTTCTTCATTGTCACTAAAAGACCTAACCCTACAACCTTTTTTCTCCCTACAATGGTGATGAACATGTGGTTCAAAGAAAGCTAGGGTTAAGTGAGAGTTTGAAGATCTTAAAGTAAACAAATGAGTATAAAGCATTACTCTTCTTTATTTATTGAATGAAACATGTTTTGATGATAGTTAAGAGTTAAATGATCATAAAATAAGGATGTGTACATGCTGAAATGTGAATTAGATATGTGGGTAGGTTCATGTCTTGCTTTTTCATATATGATGATCAATATGTCATAAGTTGTTGTTGAGATGATTTAAGTTAGAATGATCATTGAAATGATGTAGAAATTGTGAAAAAATTTGATAGATGAATGGATGTTTTTATGCTCTATTTTTCTTGTATTAATATGGGTTGCTTTGGGTGTTATAGAAATGAGTTAAAATGAGTTTGAAGCTAATCAAAAAGAGTACTATGGTGAGTTTGAATCTAATCAAAAAGTGTACTATGGTGTCTTGAAATGGGAAGAATTAGTGTGATAAGTTAGAGATGAAATGAAGGTGATAAAGGGAGTTGAACATGTGCAGAAATTTACGATGAATGTTTATAAATATGAATGTTCTGTTTTTGGGTTAATGGTCAAACATAGATTATGATTTGATTGTAAATGATATTGAGATGAAATGGAAGTGAGAATGAAGGGTAAATAATGAGGAAAAAAGTTAGAAATGATAGACTAAGAAAAAGAGATTAACTAGGATGAAAATGAAGTTAAATGTGTGCAGGAATATGTTAGATGGAGTATTTTCACTGAATAAGCATATGTATTTTAGCCATATCTGGATCTATAAATATCCAAATGGGATGGTTTTAATTAAGATTAAACTAGAGACATATGGCTACAATTTTCATGAAGAAATTGAATTTGAATTATGTCCCTAAGGGTTTTGAAAATTGGCTTGAAGTTAAGTACTGAGTGCTGTTGTAGATTGAGAACAGTCTTTAGTATTTTGGGTATAACACGTAGAATATTGAACCAAACTGGATAAATTATATGTCGTTAGAAACTTAAGACATATAGGAACATTTTTTAGAAGAAGGGGTTGCCTAAATACCTCATTTTCTAGGTCATAAGGGTCATACAAAACTGACCTGAAAATAGAGTTGGAAAAGTTAGAAAATGGGAATGACTTTTACATAAAAGATGTTTCTTTTATGTGATGTTTGAGACAACAATTGATAAGATACTTTCCTATGATGCATTTAGGTTTGAATGAAGCTTGAAATGAACCTTGTATGATGCTTAAGTAAGTGATTAAATATGTGATTGCTTCGGGTGATAATTGAGGTTATAATTAAGGAAATAGATTGAGATTAATAGGATTAAGTAAATGGATAGATTTTGGGGCAAGAGGCATAACTTTTGCTATGGAAGTCAGATTAAGGTCATTTGAGTATGTTTTTGAAGAGAACTCCAAGTTCTGCAACTTCTATAAAGAATTTGAGGAGAGATTTTGCTGTCTAAAAAGTCAAAATTTCACATTTCTGTAAGTGTCCAGTGAATGTCCGCCCAGTGGACATGGTGTCCCTCCAAATGGACATGAACGGGGCTGGAAAGCTGGAAAACCCGAGAATGTTTGCCTAGTAGACATGAAGTCCACCTAATGGACATTTACTAGCCATTTGGACTGAAATTGCTCCGAAAGATAGTATACATAGGTATATGTCCGCCTTATAGACATAAGGTCCACCTGACGAACATAGATCTGATGAAATTATGAGAATGACAATGTGAAATGAATGAAAGTGATCTTATGAATGCTAATGAGATTCAAAGGAGATGAATGATGAGTATTAAGTAAAGATGAATGAGAAATTGGATATTATGTGATCTTATAATGCTAGAATAACTTTAGTGAATGATTGAGTGATGAACTTAGAATAATCTTGTATAATTGAGGTGTAAACCTAAGTTCAAATTCGGCATATATTAGTTATAAAGTATGAACAATTATGAGATATGAATTAAGGAAATATACCTAGAATAGTCAATATGAGCATGCATTATACATTACACATATACATATGTGTACAATTGAAAGTTTATGTGATTGTGCAATTAGTAAAGTGTGTGCAATGTGTGTATTGCATGATTAATACGCAGGGTTGAATGTCAACATCCAGATGTTTCCAGATCATGAAAGCTACTGCTAATCTGGAGCGTATTGTGAGTCGACCTAGATGGTCTCCTCTTAATTAATTGTTTTTTTAATTACTGTATTGAATTATTGTGTGATGTGAATGTGTTAATTATGGACATTAAATGTCTAAGGTGTTTAATACATGAAAATCATTGGAAGTACTCATTGTATGTGAACTTGACTGAATAAGTGATTCTCAACTTAAATATTGAATGCCAGACTAAGATCCGATGATAAATTTGAATGAGAATGTGAAGTGAATATGAATGTATAAGATTGAGCACAATTGATTAACTGAATACGTGTGATGCATTCTATTATATGAATACATGATAAAATAAAAGACAGTTGTGACTGGAGTAGCCACCTAAAAAGAGCTTAAAGCTCAGAATGTGGTAAGAGCCTCTATCACACTATGTATAATGAGCCCTGTATCCTCAACGGATAAGGGGCAATTATTAATGAGCCTAGTATCCATAATGGATATGGGACAGTTATAGGCACTCGGTCACAACAATAACAATTAAAAGTGAGTCTCATGAGCATTGTATAGACATTTGATATGTATGATTTAAATGATTGAAATAAATAGTTTGAATGATTTCTGAATGTGAAATATGAATTAAGCGAATATGAAGTGTATGTGATTCGACATATTGGTTAGTGAAATGATGTGAATTATGTGATTACATGCATTGATGTGTTATGTGAATTGAGAGAGCCATCAAGGATGGTCTGCTCACTGAGTTTGCAAAACTTACCCCAAAATTTGCAACATATTTTTTTGGCTCAAAGGAGATCTCTAGTTAGACAAATTGGAGTCTAACCAGTGCATTCAGATAAAAGATAAAGGTTGGGATCAGTTCACGTTTGCATACATTTTTCATTGTTTTGTATTAAAGTGTGTATTCAAAAGTACTGTACAATGTGTATGTGAATGATTATGTAATGTAATGACATTATAGCTAAAAGTGTTTTATATTTGTAATGGGCCCAAGTGACTACTGAAATTATGATTATATGTATAATGGTTGTAACACTTGTGATTGAAAATGTTTATGAATAGAATGGACCGAAAAATGATCATTGTTTTTCTAAAATAGCGTTTGATGTTTGAAAAATCTTGCAATTATTATGATTGTTTAACTGTTCTAGCATGCTAAACTTGTAGAGTCTGCTCCTGAATACTGTCGGTGTGTTCGAAAATATGCCCTATGAAAGTGGAGTGCTACATTACTTATATCCTTTGAATCATATTTGCATTAATAAGAACATCTTAATTCCTTTAACAACTTATAATTTCCAGATTTCAATACATTGATATCAAGACAATCCATTCCTTAAGTTATGACATCAATTAACAACCTAAACTTATCAAACCCTTAACCAATTAATCAAGCAACAACTTAGATTCATTTCAAGCCTTAATTAAGTCCAAATACACCAATGTAAAGTGACTTATCCTTATGTGGTTCAACAATTACACAAAATAGAGATTATCATTACAAATACCACGATCGTGGTGGACCTTCCCACGATTATGGGATGAGTGACCCAAAAGTGCTCTGTTCAATTTCCCTCAATTTTCCACGAATTTCATCTAATTAGGATCATCATTAACACTTCAAATTTCCTAGAATTCATACTCTCAAAAGCTACTTTAATTCATGTTAATATAGCTTGCATCTTGGTTACATTAAAGCTCTCTAAATTCTATTCATTTGTGTCATTAACAATCATTCTTATTCATACACTAACGTCCCTAATTTTTCATATTCAAAATACCTTCATAATAGTCCATTAATTATACCTCAATTATACCTTAATTATATCTCAATTCCTCATCAATTTCATCTCAAATTCTAGCTTAAAATCATTCATTTAATAGCTCATAAACTATTATCTTTCATGCATGAAATAACAAAACAGAAACTGTCATTTATGCATAATTTTCCAGCACTACTTCAATATCAATACTACATTCAATCCATCCCTAATCATTCATAATAAAGGTTCTGTTAAGACATACCACAATAGATTAGTATTTCACTTCTTTACTTAGCTCTAATGCCACCTCAAGATTAGCTTTCTTAACCTTACTTGTATGCAAGATCACTTCAAGAACAAGATGAAAGTAGGATAGATTTCAGCAAAGGAAAAAAGATGATAGCTACCTTTATTAAGGGTCTTGTATGGATTTTGGGTGGAAATTCTCAACAACTCCAGTGGGTGAGTGAGATGTGTATGTTATGGCAGTGAGAGGAAGAAGAAGGAGATGTCTTCAGCAGAAACATAATAATTAAAGATGACTATTCCATTGCCATGTGTAAGATGAGTGTTCTTACATGAAGGACACTTGTCACGTTAAGAATTAAGCTACATGCCCTCTCCTTAGCTAACACACTTGTCCCTCTAGAAGGTTGCCATTTGTCACTTATATTTACTGCCATTTGTCGCTCAATTTATAGGCTTAGTCATCCTAATTTCTCACATGTCAACTTGTCTTGCCACTTGACATTTTTCTTAGACTAGGTGTACATATTAATTCATCAATCTCTCAAGTGTAACAATTAATTCCAAGTTACTAATTATAATCCATCAATTCTTGTCATTGGTGAACCAAAGTACAAGATATTGGAAATGCACATTCATATCACATTCATTTTAGTTTCATACCCTAGAATATGTCAATTGAGTGCAATTTGTCTAACTCACAATTCATGTGTGTATGCTAATATTATGCATTTAAATACAATCATAAAATCATGTCATAAATATACCAAATTGATTTGATATGATGCCACTTATATGACTTAATAGTCTAACACTTTAAATCCTTCAACAATTTGAGAGATGGGATACTACAATGGTTGTGCCACATGGTTGTGCATCCTTTATGCACTTCAAATCATTTAATTAACATCGTGTTCTCATTTGAATTCTTCTCCTTTTAGTCAATGACGGCAATTATCACCTATAAAAAAACTTGGAACAAATTAAGTACCAAATATATGATAAAAGTATAAAATATCAAGCAAAATACATCAGATATGAATAGTAAAATATAATGAAATATCCGTCTATCAGTTAGCTCCTAACACAATAGGCACATTACCCTTTGTGCTTGGTTCATCTTCTCACCTTATGATATCAAATGAGTACTTGATCTCTTATCCTTTAGTGTTTCCCCAGTAATCATTTTTGGCCTTGAAGGGGCACTTGATTATTAACAATAACATTTTCATAGGAAATTAAATTTTCAATGTCACGTCAAGTATTTCTCCAGTAATCAAAAGTAAATGAAAATCACCAAGGATACTAGACATTGTTAAGTTGATTGAAAGTCTAACCTTAAGGTTATGTATGTAGAACTAGAATAAGACTTCCAATTGCTTATAAACTAAATTTATCAAATGAGGGTTAATTCTCTTAAGTGTGAACTTAAAATTAAACAAAAGAGTTTTTAAAACTTGTTATGTTAAAGAAAATAACCTATGCAACTTACTAATCCTTAAACCATAATATTAAATTTTGTTGTTCCTTTATTGTGGTAATAAAAACTAAATGCATGCACATAAAACAAAATAATGTCAAAACTTACTAGCTTAAGCAAGCAGTCCAATTTCCTAGACAATTTTTTCACCCTATTTTTCAATTTCAATTTTTATAGATCACATAAAACAACCATGTTATGTCTTTATATTCTCCCCTTACACTTAAACTTTACATTTTTCTCAATTTAATAGCTAAATGAAACAAAAAAATATCAAAGAGAAAGTAGCAAACATATTTTGATTTGATCGATTTTTTGGAAAAATAAATAGCCATATTAAAAAATGAGCTACAAAGAAAGAAATTTAAATATGATTTTTGTTGTCTTGGGTTGCCTCCCAAGTAGCGCCTTTGGTTTATATCGTTAGCTTGATGTCCTCCTCCACTGACAAAGTTCCTCTAGCACAATTTCTCCAAACATCATTACTTCAGCATGATCATAAAACAACTTCAGCCTATGTTAATTCTTTCCCACTCCTAAGCAATATTGCACTAGCATTTTCTTTAGTACTTGGGATGGGTTGACAGGCAATTTCCTAGATAATTAGGTTTCTACATTACTTAGATTTGTGCAAATTTGTTATATTTGGATCTCTAAGTGTTGTAAATGTGCATTTGTCTTCTTTTGATATTCTACCCCTAATGTGTGTACTTGCCCAATCTGGTTAACTAATTGTTTCACCATATTCTCTAAAGATTGACTAGCAAGTTGGTTTTAAAATAGGTTAGGTATAAAAGAAGACCTTGGATTGTTTCAGTTACTAACAAAAGTAGGCGGGTTGTTCTAGATCCATATCTAAAGTTTGGATTATCTTTTCAACCCTCATTATATGTGTTTGAAAAATGGTCATATTTCATCTATTCCTCTATGTTTGTCCAAGATAACTACCCACAACATTGACATCTTGAACCTCCAAAGAAGGATATGCATTAGTAGTGTGAGTAAACTTGGGTAATACCACCAGCTACAAGTTTTGACGTTAAAGTAGTCAAATGAGCTACTTGTTAGGAATTTTCCTTTAGACGATCCTAAATGGCATACACATCTATTTCATTAACTCTCCTAACTTGATTAATCTCATTTTTATTTCCAAATTGTTGTGAATTTTTAGGCATGTTAAAAATTAATTGTCTAGCTTGTATAGAAGTTTTATCAACTAATGCCCCACCACTAACTGTGTCTATCATGCTCCTATCATGTAGTAAGAGTCCCTCATAGAAATAATGTATTAATAATTGGTCACTAATCTGATGATTAGGCCAACTAGCACACAGTCTTTTAAATCTTCCTAATATTTATATAGTAACTCATTCATGTTTTGTTTAATTCCACATATTTCTTTCCTAATAGATCCTGTTTTACTATTCGGAAAATATTTTTCAAGAAAAAATCTATGCAATTTTGCCCATGTATTTATAGATCTAGGAGGGAAATAATATAACCAATCTTTAGCAAAATCATAAAATGAAAATGGAAAGCATGTAAGTTCACTTGTTCTTCATCAATTCCTTCAAGTCTTATAATATAACAAACAACCAAAAATTCTTTTAAATGACTATAAGGATCCTTACTTGCATGTCCATAAAATTTAGGCAACAAATTTAAGAAACTTGAATTTAGCTTCAAGGGTCCTTCCAAGACTGGGAAGACAATGCATAAAGGTCGATCTTCTAAGTTTGGTTCTAAAAGTTGCTTTAATGTAGCTACAACCATTTCTATCCTTTTGTCTTCCTTTTCCAAATTGATTTGTTCTTTAGTTTCTCTTCCATTTCTTAATTTCATAAAAAATCACCTTCTATCTTTTTTACCTATTTGTTTATTAAAAAAAGAATTTTTAGCTATGATTCAAAAATAAATAAAAAAACTAGGCAAATAAAACTTTCCCCAGCAACGACGCCAAAACTTGATACGTGTCGTTAGGCGTATACAAATTAAATCCTTATTTTAATTTCAAATTTATTAATCAATTCAACATATGGCAAATAAGAGTCAATCTCATGAGGAAATTAATTTATTAAATTATTTTATTTATTTTA
The DNA here is from genome assembly GCA_026874005.2 of Erythroxylum coriaceum. Classification (NCBI taxonomy): domain Eukaryota; kingdom Viridiplantae; phylum Streptophyta; class Magnoliopsida; order Malpighiales; family Erythroxylaceae; genus Erythroxylum; species Erythroxylum coriaceum. Next base: position 10,698 of record JANQAP020047196.1, on the reverse strand, counting down.
ACACTTTTAAAAGAGACAATTATATCTTAATAATTTCGTTCATATGAAAGGAATTCCATAACAAAATATAAACATCATCAACGCTTATATAATGTCTTCTTTAACCACATTAGTAAGATCTAACATCAAAACTTAAGAAAACAAACTTAACACATTCTTAGAACCACATAATCGATATTCAACAGTTGGAAATTATGGTTTTTAACACAAATCATGATCATCAAAATATATGTAATGATGTAATCTTTAATGGTTAAATCAAATTATACAAATATGAAAATTTCAACTTATAAAACTATATTCATACTTTATCAATAACTCAATTTCTTTACTTATATCACCTATCTTCCTTGCAAACATGTTTCAAGTGGTTTTACAACTCTAAACTATCCAACAACAAAAATACATTATTTTCACAAATATGAATTTTTAGTAGCTATAAGATCAATTTAATTAGACATTTCAACAGCTAATTTGCTTCCTAAACTCAAACCAATTTGGTTAGATAGTTTACCACTTAAGTAATTTATAGTATAAGTCAAATCATAGGTAAAACAAGAAGTATGTATTTAAACATTTAATTTGCTTTCCTAAACTTAAAACATATTTTAACAAAAATCTAGAATATTTTACGTAACTTGGACAACATATAGAAAAGTCATCATTCTTCATCTAAATTCTTATTTTGTTATGAATCAATTACTTTGCTTTATTTTAAACTTCAATGCAAGCAGTTTGGTACAAGTTCAAAACCTATCAATTAATACGAAATAAATGCACGTGTATAAAAAAAGGGGCTTACAAATTTTGAATTGAATATAATAAAATAAACAAACAACTTCTAAATTTATTCTAACTTAGTCTAATATATACAAGTGGACAAACCATGATTTAATTTGAGTTTAGCCATGCAATTCGATATACTTGGATCATTTGAGTTATTTAATAGGTTAAGTATAGAAAACTAACTAGCTAGCCCAACTTGTCTCCCTTCAATATCTAGAATCGAACCAGCTCAATCTTATCAAAAAGTGCATTATGAATTAAGAGATACATCCAACCACTGATAATTTATTCAAAGAATAAATAAAATTTAGCTCATACAGCGTGTTATGAATTAATGATTTAAGTATTGCATTCATATAATCAAGGACGTCTCCAATCATATAAAGAACTTGAATCAGAAATCAAAGAATTCATGCATTGTAAAAGTATTAAATTAAATCGGTAATAAGTTAATGAATTCAGAAAATTAATATTCCAAATATTCAAACTGCATCTCTAAACTAAATTTAACAATTAGAATAAACTAAGCATAGGAAATCACAAACAAAAAGGGGAGAAGTTTTAGAAAACTCATTCAATTTTTTCTGCCTTCATAGACCTCGGACTAGCCCTAAAGGTCTGGAATTTCTTCCTCATTAATCACAAACTAGCTCAATCTTAGTGGTTTATGGCTTTTTAAACACTCTTATACGTCCTTATGCTAGCTCTTTGCTTCAATCGCCTTTGACAGATGAAAAATCCTCTATGAAATCTCACCTTTTTGTAGACTACTTGTTGCTTTCTCCTCCCAAGCTGATGCTTTTTTATAGCCTCAAGAATATTTCCAAGGGTTGCACTTTATTGGATCTTTGGTGATTTTTTTCTCGTCTTCTCCATTTCAAACAAATTTGGTGCTACGTTTTTCAAATGGAGATGTTGAATGGGTGAGTCTCCTTCTTCCCCCTGCCCCCTGACATTTGTTTTGTTGTTGTTGATTTAATTTTCTGCTACTGATGTGTTGCATTTTGCTCCTCTTATTTCTACATTTTGGTTGCTCTGTGTGTGTGTGTGTATGGGGGGGAGGGATGAAGGAGGCTCGCCTAAGATGATGCCTTTTTATAGCCTCAAGAACATTTCCATTAGCCGCACGTTGTTGGATCTTTAGTGATTTATTCACTTGTCTTCTCCATTTCAAATCGATTTGGTGTTGGGTTTTTGAGATGGAGAAGTCGAATGAGTGAGTCTCCCTCCTCCTCCCCCGGACATTTGTTTTGTTATTGTTGATTTAATTTTCTGCTACTGATGTGTTGTGTTTTGCTCCTCTTATTTCTACATTTTGGCTGTTGTGTTTTCTTCTCTACTGTTGTGTTTTAATACTATCTTGGTTGCTACGTTTTGTTCTCTCTTGCCTGTTGCATTTTGCTCTCTCTTAGTTTTTCTATTTTGGGTTGTTTATTTTTTTGTTAGTATGCTATTGGAATTTTTTTTTGCTTACTTGCTTATTTTGGTGTGCTGTTTGCTTGTTTTTGGCTTTCCTTCTAGGCTAATGGCCAGATTTTCTTCTAGATTACTTTCCTTAAGTCCATCAAGCCTACAAGAAAATATTTAGTACAATTTAAACCCTTTCTAGAAATAAAAATATGAAATTAAATAACTTGAATAATTAATAATAAAATATAATAATTTAACCCAAATGTGCTATGTAAATAATATAAAATAAGGGTGTACAATATGCTATAATTTCTACTTGTTAATATGCATAAGATATGAAGTTTCCATGGCCTGACAACATTTTATATGCATTTTATTCATAAATTTAGCACAATAATGACACCCATTACTTATTGTATAAAGAAAGGACAATTTACTTGGTCAAATGCAACACCTAAAGCTTTTAAAAAAATTAAGAAAAAGTTGATTAAATCTCTTATTTTATAACTTTCAAATTTTTCTAAGGTATTTGAAGTTGCTTGTTATACATCCCATGTGAGAATTAGAGGCATACCCAGCTAATAAGGACACCAAATTGCTTACTTTAGTGAGAAGTTAAATTAAGAAAAGTAACAATATTTGACATATGGCAAAGAATTTTATGTAGTGGTGTATTTCCTTTACAATTAGCATCATATTCTATCAAACAAGGAGTTTTTTTTTAAATTTAGATCTTGAATCTCTTAAACATTTCAAGTCCTAAAAGAACTCGCACAAAAAGGATGTCTTATGAAGTGAATTTTTAGAGCAATTTAATTTTGTTAGCAAACATTGGATATGATTTAAGAATAAGGTAGCAGATGAATTGAGTAGACAAGGCCATTTTCTTAACACTTTAGTAGTAAAACTTATAGGGCTTGACAAAATAAAAAGAGAATATATTTAAATCGATATTTTGGGATCATCTATTTAGAAATTGTATCTGGACAAAGAGACCATCACTTTCATTTTGTGATCCATTTTTTTCCTAAAGAACCAAAGTCCCTTGTTTACTCTGTCGTTCTTGAGTTTAGTTTCTAGCAAGCTAATCAAAGATTTTTTTTCATGAATAAGATACTCATGTAGAGCCTATTATTTGTTGGGGCAACTTAAGTACCTAATATTCCATAAGATAATCACTAAGGGATAAGGAGCTAAGAGCCCTTCCCTATAAGTTTTCAACCATTTTTTCTCCTAATGAATGATTTTGGTTCTCCTTCTTATTCTACCGATGGTGGTCCCTGATTATTTGAGATTTCCTTAAAGATCTTAAAGTGAATGGAGTCCTCTATACAGAATCCTTTGTTTGATCACTATAGTCCTTAAAGGTTATGGAAATCCCTACAATAACTATATTAGTGTCCAAACTAGAGGTATTATTCTTTTAATTCCTATCATTATTTCCTAGTAGAAAAGGGATTAGTTTTCTTCTAAAGGCTTAAGCAAAAATGGACTTTTGCAGCTAGCATACTTTATTAGAAAATTGTTTGGATTCAAAAAAATCAAGTTATAAAGTGTATACATCTTTAAGCGAATTTCCATTGAGAAATGCTATTTTGACATTATTTTTCCAAATTCATAATCATGGTATACGACCATAATTAATTTCTTTATGGATTTAATCAACTCCATATTTTTTTTATGTAACCTTTGTCCATTTACGTTCTTTGTATATGTGTACATTACCATTCATGTTGATTTTTCTCTTAAAAAAATATCTTACATCTAGTAGGTTTAATCTCATTAGATGCATACCCAAAATTCCATACTTGGTTAGTATATAGATTCAATTTCAATTCTTGCAACTTTATGTCATTTTTAAGAATCAATGTCAAAAATTAATTCCTCAAAAGTAGTTGACTCATCGTTCATGAACAATGCATCATTTTCTCCTTTTCCATATATAGATAAAATCTAATTTGGGGCCCGATGTATCTTACTAGTATGTTGCAAATTGTTTTTAAAACTTAGTTATATATCATATGCATCAACTTAAAGTTAATACTTTTCTTGTATGTTAATTTATGGGTCTTAAAATACTTTAAGTTTTACCTAACTCCCATTAATTTCATTGAGAATAAATTCTTTGTCTGAGAATGTAGCATATCTTGAGAAAATATCTTTTAATCAAAAGGATGAAAAAATTGATATTTAATCCTTTATTTTGCATATTCCACAAATTTGCATTTATATGATTTTGATTGATTCTTGTCAAATATTACATACTTCACTGAAGCATATATCTCTAAGTCTTTAGGTATAAAAAATTTAGTCTATTACTAGTTTATATTTTGTATGGAGTCATTACCCAATTTAAATGTAACTCTGGTAAGAAGGTAATCAATAGTTTCAAAGGCTATCCTAAAAAAGAAAATATAAAGATTTTTATAACTCATCTTATAACATAGTATTTCTAAGGAAAGTCCACTGTGAGAGAATTGAATTCTTTTTAAAGTAACCAATAAAGTCATGATTAAAGTGTTCACCACCTAAATCATATTTAAATGCCTTAATTTTTTTTGTTTTTTAACCTTAAGCCTGAATTCTTTAAACATTTCAAATGATGAAAACTTCTTTTTTGTTAAATATGCATAATCATATTTAAAATGATTACCACTAAATGTAATTAAATAAATATCCACCTTTAACACGAGTAAACATAGGGGTCATATACATTATAAACATAAGGGTCATATACATTTGAATGTATAACTTCTACTAACTCACTAGCACATTCCCCTTTTCAACAAAGAGTATATTGACCATCTTACCTAATAAACAAGATTCATAAGTTTCTTATGGATCATAATCGAAAGGTCACAATATCCTTTTTATATAACTTTATGATTCTAGCTTCATTAATATGAATTAAACTATAATGCCATAAATAAGATAAAATTTGTTAATTAATTTTCTTTTCTTGCCAATCTTGAAATATCCTTTTGGTGTGATTGCCTATTTCCTCCACATTGTTAACTAGTAGAGGGTCTCACATCATACTATCATCTTTTCTCCTTATGAGGAATTCGTTCACCTTATAATGTGCTAATATATTTTAGTTCTTTAATAACCACCTCTTTCTTGCTTGAGTCGCGATTAGTACTACATTAATTTATTATGTTGCCTTCAACTTATCAATATGAATTAACCAATGTTTTTCATTATTTTGAAAATTAGATTAGACGATAAATTAATAAGAGGATATGTTTAAATTTTAAAGATTCAACTGATATTAAATTGTCATAAAATTGTTATATAGTGACTAAGAAATAAAAATTCAATAATAAGAAAAATTAAAAAAAAAATACCTTATTAAAATAAAAATAAAGGCAAAAGATATGAGGCTCATTTTTAGTTTAAATAAATTAAAAAAACTCTCTATGTTTAAAATTATGTAAAAAATCTTTATGGTTTTCAATTTTTTAGAAAATCCCTTCTCTTAATCTTTAGTTAGAAAATCACAATAAGACATGCATGACATGGATATCACATATAAGCGAATTAAATGTTGCTAACATAACAACTCAACTTAGCTCTTAAACCTGATCAAACCAATTAATCCAAACTCAAACTAATAAATTAATATAATTACAACAAATTATTAGTTTAAATCGAGTTTAATTAGTTTGAGTCAAGTTCAAAAGTTGAATTAAGTTACTATGTTAGCAACATTTGACTAGCCCACATATGATGTTCATACCGCATCTGTTTCACCGTTATTTGTTAATGAAAGTTTAAGGTAATAAGTTTCTTTTTGAAAAATTAAAAATCATAAGGAGTTCTTTTAAGAATTTTGAAGATTAAAGAGTTTTTTCAAAGTTACTTAAACCATAAGGGATCCCCGTGTCTTTTATCATAAAAATAAAGCTCTAATGTCCATTAATATATAATCAACTAATCATAAATCTAATAATTCTAACTAAAATGAATATAACAATTTTTTTTAAAATCATAGTAACATTTAAAATTGTTTATGATAGAGATTGTGTCTCATCTTTCTAAATAATTTTAAATTCTCTTATCATCTTATACTATATTTAGATAAACTATAATTCAACTTAAAATTTCTAAATATATTAAAAATAAGATATCAATTGACCTTCAGTAGGTGTTCTTAGTCCATTCATCATGATAAATAGACCTTCTTTATAAATTGTCTTTTCAAGTTCAATATAATCAAGATCAAGCAATGGATCTTTTTCTTCAATAGAAAATAAATATGTCAATACAATCAATATCAACTTGTTTATATGTTCTCTTCTTACTAAACACTTTCAATACATAATAGAAAAAAATATAAAATCAATAATAAAAAGTGTAAATACTTATAAAATACAATTCAATCAATAACATACCTACTCATAATCCTTAGATTATAAGTACCTTAAATAAGGGAACTGAGTTTGTGATGTTTGAAATAATTTTGTTTCTTTATACGAAAACATTAAAAACACTCCAATTATGTTTACAAACTAACATAAAAGCCGTCTGAGTAATCTAATAGCAAGTTTTCTTAATATTGGTGCACTTTCAACAATTAACTTTCACCACTCATTTATAGTTTAAAATAATAATTATAATAAAATATAAGAGTATATTAATATGAAACTAAAATTATGAAAACTTACTAGGCTACTTTTTCTCATTATAAGTTCTCTCTTTGCAGATGGTCTAGTAAAACTCCATGAACATTTATGATACAATCTAATTTCATTTGTGGTCTCTGGATACTACTCATTAGAAAAATAATTTTCCATTCAACCAACTTAAAAAGATGACCTATAATATTAATAAATGTACACTGATATTCAATTTATAACCAATAAGGATTGAGAATATAGGCTAATAGGTGGATATCTGAGTAAGATGCGTATTGTAACATACCACTCCAATAGAGCACATTTTTGAGCATATCAGAGGATATTTGAGATATACTCTACTGAAATGATATGTTAGAAAAAATTTCAAAAAGATTTTTCCACCTTACATATAATATCATATAGCACGGAGGCATTTTAATCAACAAATTGCCAAAGTTTGACCTTACTTTTAAAAATACCTTCCATATTTTACCTGTGTAAACCACATAAAGGAAAGCTTAACTTTCTTTTAAATTGTCTCAACAATATATATATATATATATATAGCAACCGGTGGTATATCACAAGTTGCGTAATATTCAAAAGACATAAAGAAAGTCTGATTTCAATAAGATAACGTGACAATGTTATTCTTGATGCAAAATGACTACAGAAATCTGCAAGTACAACTAATCCTGACCACAAACTCATGCTCAAATGCAGAAGTTATACTCTAATTAGACTAGCTAGATCTCTCCTAGACTTGAAAACAACATTGCAATTTTGATGAGTTTGTAAACTCAGTGAGTGAATCATCATCAATGCACTCACGTAAGTCATATCATAAGGGACAGTTCCAACAATATGTTATTGCACATAAACAATCATATCATATAGAACAATTCTAATCACCACATCACATTATCAATGAGATCCAGATGTATTGCAATATTTTGATTCAATTAGAACATATCATATATGCAAAAATGTGAATGCAAATGCAAATGCAAATGCACATATGCTTTATTTCTTCTTTCTTTTTGTTGTGATTAAATATGCCAATTCATGCCCTGGGTTTCAAATAATTTTTCTGTTGGCCAGCTTAACTAGCATTATAGCCCTGATCACATTGCGAGCTTTAAACCTTGATTTCAAATTATGAGCATTGAGCCCAGATTTCACATTACGAGCCTTATGCCCTGGTTACGAGCATTTCGCCCTGAATATCTATGTGTTGGTCATTTTGATCACAACTCCCATTAACTCATCATAAATGTCAAATGCAACGATATGAATCATCTCTCACATCATTTGCTTCCATCAGCATAACTGATTTTCCAAAATTCACATTCAATTTGAATAAAATAAGCATTTTAGGGATAATCACATAATCATCAATTGACATTCAATTTGAAAACACTTCCATATATAGTCTCGAGTATCAAACTCCTCGAACCAACAATGTCTAGAATTATAACAATCATATAAGTAACAATTCAATAACTAAAATTTAACCAAAAACAAATCAATCATAATGAGAAACATCTACGTTAACTCACTGAACACTCCAACGAGCTATTGCCTTGACGTCCCGAAAATATTTGGGTATTGACCATCACTTTTGAGAGCCTATTAGACATGCATATGAACATTGGTCACTGAAAACGAATAGCGAGAATATGTATGAAATCCTTAAGTGCAATGTTTATTATCCTTTTCTTCCTAATGTTCCTTTATGAACAAGTTGTCTTCTTTTAATCATAATTCTCTCTAAAAAAATCCAAATACCATGATTCTTGTGCCCCCTGAAAGTAGACTTCTATTAGTCTTAATATATCTAAAAATTGCATAAACAACATCTTCCTTTAGAATAAAATCCCCATCCAAATTATGTCCAATTTTCTAGTAAGAAATAGGCTGTCAACCAATCCTCAAATAACAATAAATCATTATTAAGACATCTTATAGCCAAGTTGTTTCACAGAAGCATTAATAAGACATCAATAATCATTTTTCATGGTATATACTTTGACTAATTCGGATTCTAAAGCCCTCAAAAATCATGAAATAATACCAGGTTCCTGTATAGGGGTCTGTCACGGGCAATATTAGGGAAATAAGCATAACTCAAGCTCTAGTCACAATTTTATTAAGCCACTTTCACAGAGGTCAAGCTAAGACCTATATCTACAACTTTTGTTTTTTGATTTTCTTCAAAGTCATTTTCTAAGGATATGTAGAATAGATCGAAAGAGGAAGATGAAATTGAAACCAGAATTTTGACTTACCTAAGTAACTTCTTTCCTTCTCCTCTTCTCTTCCTCTTTTTCTTTCCTTCTCTCTCTTGTTTTTGTTTTTCTCCCTCTTCTAACCTCATGGTCGACATTCACTCTCCCTTATGTTGCCTTTTACATCTATTTTCTCTAGAAAGTTCAAAGAAGGTCAAACTAATCGATATGTTGCCATTTCATTGGTCGATGTGTCACCATTCTATTGGTCTATATGTTATCCTTCTATTAGTCCATATGTTACTATTCTATTGCTCCATGTATTACTAACTTTAGGCTCCACATTTCACTCATTTAAGCCTCCATATTTCACTACTTGTAAGGCTACACATGTCACCAATTGTAAGGCTACACATGTCACCATTTGTAAAACTACACATTTCACCATTCTAAAGCTCCACATGTCACAAGTCTAAAGTGCCATTTGTCACAAATTTAAGGGGTCACTTGTCACAAATATAAAGTGCCAATTGTTACAATATAAAGTGCCACTTGTCTCCAATTTTACCATTTAAGAATTTTACTAAGCCAATTTACACATTGACTCCTCAAACTTCCAATTTTTAACAATTAACTCCATATCACTAACTTAAATCCATCAATTTTTAATTTAATTCTAATTTATCAAAATCACATCCAAACATCCCAGAATATGTCAGTTGATTAATACAATATTTATGCGCTTAATCTTCTAAACCTCTAACCCTCAACAATTTAGGAGACACGATATTACACTTATCTCATCTCCATTCAAAAATATTGTATGAGGCTTGTGCGATTTTTCATTCCATATAAAAATTTTATAACATAAAAATATTTATAATTGTCTTATAAAATTTTTATATAACATCATATAGATAACTTGAAGATGACTTCTTATATGAGTTAATGATCCTTAACAACCTTATAAATGGAGCCACAATCTTCACAATAATCAAGCAAACATCTTAAAATTTACTATCTAGAATAATATCATAAACATCTTTTCCTTTTACATTTTTAATGATTTATGACTTAAAAAGTATTTACATGTTATTAAACTTTAAAGTACTTACTATGATCTTAAACATTTTTTAAAGTTATAAATATAGTTACAAACCTAGTAGTAGCAGGATATACAGTCTCAACAAATCTTATTACTTTCGTAAAAAAAAATTGTAAGATGATTATACATTAAAATTGTGATATTAGATACACATGAAGCAAGATTAGAAATATGTATCAAACAACCAATGTATTTTAAGATGAAATTTATATAATGAACACTACATGGAAATCAATAAATATGCTTATATTTTAATAGTAACAAGTACCTAGTTAATATATAATTAATTGCATTATCTGTCGTAAAGTGAACAACGTTTTTTGGTCTAACTGATAGGTGTGCATTAGGATATGTTTTTATAGGTAATTGACATGTATTTTTTAGCATAATTGATGTTTATTGTTCTAGTTTAGGATTCATTTTGTATGTTTTCATTAAGTTTGATTTCCATTGTGTTCTTGTGTGTTGAATGTTAATTGAGGGTAAGAATTGCTTATTTTTGTGTAGGAAAGGAGAGGAAGCAAGTTGGAGGATGAACAAAAGAGCATAG
>JANQAP020046856.1:0-24939 GCA_026874005.2 Erythroxylum coriaceum | reverse complement strand
AGATTGGCGAGAGAGGTCATGGCTCACAGGTCGGTCAGCTGGGATTTCTGGATTTTTGGGATGACCTAGTTAGGATTGATGTATTTCTTCCTCTTTCATACAGTATGTTGTACTAGGCTTTTGGGATTTTTGTACAGATAGTACAGTATGACTAATGTACAGACTTTTATTTTTGATCAATGAAATGAGGAAGAGTTTGGTTTTAAAAATCTCGTGGTTTACAATTAATGTTTTATTATTTAAATTGATATGATGCCATGTGGAGTACTGTAGTGATTGAACGTAGCGCTCCCTTATCATAGGATCTGTATCGGAATGACCTACGGGCGTTTCGGTGCATACCCTTCGGTGAGGGGGCGTTACACCTGACTTCGTAAATCACCACCATTTACTCTAGACGGAGGTCATCCATTCCACAAACATGAGTTTGTGGGAGATTCACGAGAAGACATGTGTGCAGCCCAGGGCAGGTCAAGCGAGTTCGAGTGCAGCGTGGCCTCGATAGGAGGAGTCAACGAGTGAAGAATCAGAATCAGAAGAAGAAGAAGGGGAAGAGCAAGGCCAGAAGAAGGTTTTGGATGCAATATCTGAGACCAATAGAACACTTACGGAGATGGCTCGCACACAGTAATGCTAGAGCCAAGATATTCAACGGATCCATCAGTATTTCGAGTCTTAGGGTGTTCAACTTCCACCTCCGACACCATCACCACCTCCTTCACCTTAGGATCTAAGTCTAACCTAAAATTTTCTTCAATTTTATCTTGTTCTGTTTATTTTTTATGTTTTATTGTTATTATTTCTATTGTTAATTTTATCTGTTCTTTGTTACTTAAGTTTTATCTTTACCCTTCGTGTATATGTTATGTATGTTTCTTTCTCACATTAAGGATAATGTGTTGTTCAAGTGTGGGGAGGGATTATGTGTTTTTCTTTTGTATGTGAATTTTGTATATTATATGATAGTAGTAGGTTACATTGTGTGAAGTGTGTGAACGTGTCAATGTCTTAGATTGAGTGAAATTTATTTAATTTTGAGACATAGTCTATTAAGTTGTGAACGATCATTAGCCTACGAAATTAGTAAAATAGGGGCCTTTGGATAAATGTATAGCATAATCTGGACATAGTGTAAATTTGGCATTCTCCATATTGTCACATTCATTCATATATTGAGGTTTTTTAAGTTAAGTAACTTAACTAGTATTTTTCATGAAATCGAATAACGAAAAAAAAAGTTAGTTTAATAAATTACTATTCTACTGACCTTCAGGTTATGAATAGAGCTAGTAACTAGTTGAAAACGCGATGTAGCTGAGTAACCAGATCGACACGCATCACAAATGTGCCTTCTTGTAAAAAGGCTATAATGACGTTTCAAACAAGCTGTTTAATAAATGACTTAGTTGAGTAGCTGGATCGACATTTATCATAAATGTTTACCTATGAGTAAAAGACTAAGTCTTGGTTTAAATAAAAATTTTTTAAAAAGTGTTTTAAATAAACACCTACCGGGCATGTATTAAGCTTGAATTTTCAAGGAATTATACTTATGAACAGTTACAAAGTCTGAGGGACCGAAGATTTATTCATGTGTGTGTACAATTGAAAAGGGTAACTAAGTAACACCTAGGTCTTGATTTATTTGTATATTTAGTTCAAAGTCTATAGACACATATTTTGTTTGTTAATGATTTGTCATAATTCAAATGATTATGTCCAAGATTGATGTTATTTCATGAAGTCAGAGCCATTGTCTCATTATTACATTATGTGTTATATGTTTTTATGTGTTTTGTGTTTTGTTTGCTTGAGGACAAGCAAACGTTTAAGTGTGGGGATGTTGATAGTTGCGTTTTGCATGATGTTTTAGGGTGTAATCTGGTAAGTATTTAGCGTTAAATTGAGATTAAGTGTGTGTTTATGTGTCAATTATGTTAGTTTGTATGTTTGCGTTTTTTATGGGTTAGTATGAATCCTTGAGCTTAATTGTTATATTTTTGAGGTTCCTTGATGTGTGTGTTAGTGTTGCAGGGTAAACGGCAAAGAATGATAAAGATTTGAAGAGTTTTGGGCTAAAACACATAGGCCATGATCGTGCACAGTGGCCACGATCATGACAGAGAAGGAAGAGCCAGAAGTAGCCAGGACACGATTGTGCACCAGGGGCCATGATCGGGACAGAGAGTATCAAGTCAGGCCATAATCATGCACTTCAGGCCACGATTATGACAGACAGGATAAATCACCAGCCACAATCGTGGCAGGCAGGGCCATGATCGTGTCCTGCATCGGTCTGACATAAAAACTTAAATTTTGAGTGATTTTTAGACCATTTTGACCCCGAGTTTGACCTAGGGTTGCTATAGAATAAATAGCACACTACATGACAGTCGCCGGCGGTCATTAGAGAGTGAAGAAAGTCGAGCAAAAAAGTGAGTTTCTATAAAAATTTGAGAGGAACCTAGAGAGAAATTAAGAGATTAAGGAAGGAGACGAAGGAAGAGAGGCATGAAGATATGTTTGATGTGAAGTGCTTCTTAAAATAGGCAGTTTCCTGCAGTTGCGATCTTTGAGATCGGTTCCGATAGTATTTTCTATTTTTTTTCAATTTCATTGATGTATGAGATTGAATACTGATTAGAATTGCTATTGTTGAGTGTTGATCTTTTTTCTAAACTCACCTTCAGGTTTTTTGATTATTGAGAATAATTAAATTTATTTAATGGTGTTTTATTTCGATTTAATTGTGATTTAATTTCGATTCTTAATAACTTAGCAATAAACTGAGAGGGTAAGTTGGTAAAAATCATCGATTCGGACTAATGAGAGTTAGGTAAATCGATAGGTAGAGAGTTGAATCAAATCGGTAGAGTCGTGTAATGAGAGATCGAGCTTAGATTTCTGGTAGGTTAATAGACAAATTCAGAACAAATTTAGGTTTTGCACCAATTGTAGATTGAGAGGTCGCAATTCCCATAATTTGAATTAGGGTTTATCAATTAGAGTTAAGAACTATAACTCGAGAGAGAGTAATTCACCCTAGGACCATCTAGGCCTGTTAAATCGAAAATTGCATAATTGGTAAATTTTCTTTAGTTTCGATTTGAATCCCCCTTTCTCTCACTTGATTATTTCTAGGTTGGGTTTCGGATTATTTGTGTGGTTTGCTATTTTGTTCATTCTTGTGGAACTTTAATTTGTTAAATTTGATTATTGATTGATTCATTTTTGCAATAGTTGTTTAATTAGGTTTATTGCTAACTTAGCTGCTTTAGATTTTAGGACTAGTTCCCTTCCTCGTGAGATCGACACCTTAGGTACTACGCGAACGACCCATGCGCTTCCGATAATTACCAAGGTTATAATTAGTAAAACTCAGCGCATGTAACCTTGAGCAAACAAAGCACAGTTAGACAACATCTTCCATATATGTTGTCAAATCAAGGTAAGGTATTAACATCATTATAGATAGGGGAAGTTGTGCTAATGTAGTAAGAAATCTTTTGGTTGAAAAATTAGACCTACCTATTATGAAGCATCCTCGGCCTTATAAACTTCAATGGTTAAACAAGTGCGGGGAAGTCAAGGTTAATAAATAAATGCTAGTTTCATTTTCCATCGGTAATTATCATGATGACCAATTTCCATGGTTCAACCCTTGGTATGGAAACGGGATGTTACAGATGAGGTGCTTTGTGATGTTATAACTATGCATGCTAGTCATTTGCTTTTAGGTTGACCATGGTAGTTTGATAGGAGGGTTATGCATGATAGATTTAGGAATAGATACTCTTTTGTAATGCATGGAAAACCTATAACTCTTGTACCATTAACACCTCGGCAAGTATATAAAGATCAAGTGAGGATAAAAAATGAGTGTGAGAAAAGAATGAATGAGGCTGAATGTGAAAAAAGAAAGAGTGAGGAAAGAATGAATGAGATTGAATATGAAAAAGAGGCAATAATCATTAAAAAAGAAGAAAAGGAAAAGCCTCAAGAGCAAGAGAGGGAAAAAGCAAGTTTTTATGCAAAAGAAAGTGATATTAAGAGAGTTTTTGTTCAAAACAGCCAATGATTGTACTTTTATACAAAGAGGCTTAATTTAAAACTAACGATCTTAATACATCTTTGCCTAATGCTACTATGTCTGATGTCTATCCTGATGAAGTTCCCAATGGTTTACCACTATTTAGGAGAATAGAACATCAAATTGATTTCATTCTCGGTGCATCTATTCCTAACCGACCAACCTATAGGAGCAATCTCGAGGAGATAAAAAATTCAAAGGCAAGTTGAGGAGTTACGAGCCAAAAGGTATATGAGAGAAAGTTTGAGTCCATGTGCAGTTCCTATTTTACTTGTGCCTAAGAAGGATGGCACCTAGCAAATATGTGTTGATTGTAAAGCTATCAATAAAATTATGGTAAAGTATCACCATCCCATTCTTATATGATATGCTTGATGAATTGCATGGTTCTTCTATTTTCTATAAGATTGATTTGAAGTCTAGTTATCAACAAATTCATATATGAGAAGGTGATGAATGAAAAGCTGCTTTTAAGACTAATTATGGTTTATATGAAACGCTAGTTATGCCTTTTGGGTTCAGTAATGCCCCTAGTACTTTCATAATATTTTACATTTATTAGTAAGTTTGTTGTTATGTATTTTGATGATATTCTAATTTGTAGTAGGAACTTATATGAGCATCTTGAAAATTTGAAAAAAGTTCTAGGTGTTTTTCATGATGAGAAATTGTATGTAAACCTCAAGAAATGTTCTTTTTGAACTAATCAGATTGTGTTTCTTGGATATATTGTTAGTGTTAAGGGAATAGAGGTTGATGAAGAAAAGGTTAAGGTTATTCGTGAGTGGCCTACAACTAAATCTATAACTAAGGTGTGAAGCTTTCAAGGGTTGGCTAGCCTTTATAGGAGTTTTATTAAAGACTTTAGCACCATTACTTCACCATTAACTGATCTTGTTAAAAAAATGTTGGATTCAAGTGGGGTAATAAACAAGAATCGAAATTTAATTTGATTAAATATAAGCTAAGTTTAGCATCATTACTTGCTATACCTAACTTTTCTAAAACTTTTAAAGTTGAGTGTGATGTTTTAGGTATAGGTAATCGAAACAACCCCTTGCTTATTTTAGTGAAAAACTAAATGGGACAGCCTTAAACTACCCAACTTCTGACAAAGAGATGTATGCTTTAGTGAGGGCTTTGGAGATATGGCAATATTACTTATGGCCCAAGTAGTTTGTCATTCATGCTAATCACGAGTCCTTGAAACATTTGAAGGGCGAAGGCAAGTTTAAAAAAATTCCTTACAAAATGGGTGGATTTTATTGAATCTTTTCCTTATATGATCAAGTATAAACAAAGGTAAGGAAAATGTGGATGTAGATGCTTTGTCTCGCATGTATACCTTAATCTCTATGTTGGATACTAAATTGTTAAGCTTTGAGTATATCAAGGATCTATATTCTTCTAATCTTCATTTTAGTAATGTGTTTAAGCTTGTGAACATGCTACCTTTGGTAAATTTTATAGGCATGAAGGTTTTTTATTTCGTGAAAATAAATTATGTGTGCCTATTTGTTCTCTAAGGGAGTTATTGGTTTATGAGTCTCATAGATATATCATAATGGGACATTTTGGTGTTCTGAAAAATTTAAATATGCTTGTTGACCATTTCTTTTAGCCAAATATAAAATGTTATGCAGAAAAAATTTATGAGAAATGTATAACTTACAAACAGGCCAAATCTAGATCATTGCCTCATGGATTATATTATCCTTTGCCAATACCAAGTGCACCATGGGCAGATATATCCATAGACTTTGTCTTAGGTTTACCTAGGTCAAAAAATGGAAAGGATTCAGTTTTTGTTGTTGTGGAAAGGTTTTCTATGATGGCTCATTTTATTTCATGCCATAAAACAAATGATGTTAGTCACATTGCAGACTTATTCTCTCGTGAGATAGTACAACTTCATGGAATGCTAAAGTGTATTGTTTCTGATCGAGATGCCAAGTTCTTAAGCTACTTTTGGAAGACATTGTGGAGTAAGCTAGCTACTAAGGTAATGTTTTCTACAAGTTGCTATCCACAAACTGATGGGAAAACTGAGGTAGTTAATTGCTATCATTTAAAAATTTTTGAAGAATTGCGAAGATTGTTTACCACATGTTGAATTTGTTTATAATCGTTCTGCCCATTCTACTACTAACTTTTCACCTTTTGAAAATATGTATGGGTTTAATCCCTTGACTCCAATGGATTTAATACCTTTATCAATTAATGAGCATGTTAGTTTAGATGGCATGAGGAAGGCTTAATTGGTGAAGAAATTGCGTGAAAAGGTTAGAAACCAAATCAAAAAGAGGATGGAATAATATGCTTCTTAAGCCAACAAAGGGCATAAGAAAGTGATCTTTGAACCGAAAGATTGGGTGTGGATTCATTTAAGGAAGGAGTGATTTCTAGCAAAACGTTGTTTTAACTTACATCTAAGAGGAGACGGACCATTCCAAGTTATTGTGCATATCAATCATAATGCATACAAGCTAGATCTACCTAGTAAGTATAATGTTAGTGCTACATTTATTATTTCTGATAGTGCTACATTTATTGTTTCTGATCTCTCTCCATTTGATGAAAGTGATAAAGATTCAAGCACAAATCCTTTTGAGTAGAGGGGGAATGATGGAAACCTAGCTAAGGTCTTGCAAAGGATGGTGCAAACTGGTTCAACATATTTCGATGATCCATTACACATCAGTGGAGGTTCAATAACTCATGCTAAAGCTAAAAGGATAAAGGAAGCTCTTAATGGATTTATTGAAGACGTTTGGGCCAAACAAGTAACAACAGAAGCTGATTTGGGCTTAGAGAGATCAATTAGCCCTATAACCTTAATTCATGCATTAGATGCGTCTA
Source organism: Erythroxylum coriaceum (assembly GCA_026874005.2). Classification (NCBI taxonomy): domain Eukaryota; kingdom Viridiplantae; phylum Streptophyta; class Magnoliopsida; order Malpighiales; family Erythroxylaceae; genus Erythroxylum; species Erythroxylum coriaceum. Next base: position 17,990 of record JANQAP020046856.1, on the reverse strand, counting down.
ATTAGAAGACTATAGTATTTTGATAATTTTAGGAGATCTCTAACTGATTTAGTCTACCTAAAATTTCACTTTCTATATTTGACTTTAGGAATCAGTTTTGAAAAGGCTTTCCTAAATCTTAGGGATTTCTTTATTTTTAGGAATAAATCATTGCTAGAAGATAGATTAGGGTTTTCTTTAGCCTATATAATCGTCATTTTCATATAAGAATTCATATTGGAATTCGTTTTACGAAATTGATAAGGTTATTCACTTTATTGGTTCTTCAGTGAACTCAGAATTTATCAAGGTTATTCCTTGTGGTGTTCATCTGACTTATCACTCTAAATCTCTTCTTTTCCTAGAGTGTGACGTCAATATCCTTCTTTATAACTTTGGTTTGTTTTTCTTTAAACATTGATTAAGGTTTTTCTCGAAAACAGAACTCATTTAGCTTTTTTGAAAATTCCTTTTAACAATTTATTCATGGGTTCCTAGATCTTGGTTTACAGGGTTCACATTACTTGTTGAATTACTCAAGGCTGTAGCATTCTTCTTCACATTCTCTTTATATTCATTTTTATTTTTATTAGTCCAATATTATTCTCCATTTTGCAGTGGTTCTACAAAACCATCTTCAATAACATCCCACATATCTTGTGTAACAAAGATTGTCTCAATTTCAAAACACCAATAGTTTTGTATTTTTTTATTAAAAAATGGGAATATGAGTTTGTGAATGTGTGAAGAAGGTGATTGGACTTGATTTATTATTTGAATCTCTCAGGTCTAATACCATATTTGGTGGAAACAACAGAAGTAAACTGGGTAGACATATGTAGAGAAAATTTTTAAAGAAATTTATTTTGTAGCTAGTGACAAAACTTTTACAAAACAACAGCTGCAAATGATTTTTCTTCGTCTTATTTAGATTTAAGAGCGTAACATATATTTATATAGAACCCAAAAGATAATTTTAGAGACTTAGAGAATTGTACTCTCTTAAGAAATTATGAAGTCATATTTCCAAATTCTTATTTCCAAGAATTGCTATGGTTCCAAGGAAAATATCAAATTATTTCTTAGCATGAATATGAGTCTTCTAATTTTAACTTTCAATCAGAATCTCATACATTTGTCGATACCAAAAAAAACAAAAATCTCATACATTCGTGGCATGCTTCATTACACATCGGGTGGGCAGTTCACCTAACAGTAGTTATTCGGGGACCAGTTGGTGTTGGTCGGCAGCTTGGGGCTAAGCATTCAAGACGTCTTAAATCATATTTTCAATCCATTCATGGAATCCAGATGGTTGCATGCTCAACTCCTTATAATGCCAAAGGGTTTAATGTAGGCTGCAATCTGCAGTGAGAACCTCGAGATCCTTTTAGAGTATATTTTGCATTATAACCTTAAGGAGAGAATTCTTGATGAGAATTACATCTGTAGTCTTGAGGAAGCTGAGATAGTTAGGCCTAGAGAGCATGGTACTATATTGACATATTCTAGGATAAGATATCAAATGATGCGGGCTGCAAAAACTTTGGTAAACAAGGGATATGATCCTGAGGTAATTAATACCAGGTCACTGAAATCATTTGATCTTCACACATTTGGAAACTTAGTAAAGAAGACACCGCATATTTACAGTAGAGAAACTCAATAAGACTAGAGGCTTTGGTGCTATCTTGACAGAAGCTGTTACTGAAAACTTCCATGATTATTTGGATGCTCTAATCGTATGCTTGTCTTCACAAAACGTGCCTACCCCTTATGCTGGGACATTGGAAGAATGGATAGTTGTTCAACCTGTACAGAATGTGACGGCTGTTGAGCAGCTATGCGGTAGAATGGATGTATTCTTCCTCTTGTTGTGGTAAAGTCATGTTTGTCGTCAATTAAAATTTCCCTTAAAAGGATGGTTGATATTAATGGTCTTCAGTTCTGTTGGCAATTTTTCATGGAGTCATGTTATTCTTTCGGTTGCTGGCAAGCAGGCCAATAGTTAATATTGAACAACTTCTAGTTACATATGTGGAAGAAATGACATGATCTAACTGGTGAATATTATCTTCAGATGCTAAATTTTCTTTTTTTTTGAAATTTTAAAAGGAATCTATTGCCAAAGCTAAAAACTGTACAATCCTATTACAAGGATAGGATCAAAAATAGTCAAAACTAAACTACTATGAATATATATCCAATCCCCACAGTCACCCACTAAAGTAGCCAATTCATGCGAAGTGCCGGGCTAATTATATCTATTCTTCCTTTTGCGATGAATATCTCTCTTATCAAGTAGATGATTGTAGCCGTAAGCTCATTGGTATGTAACTCTACTTCTTGATAAAGCCTTCGGTTCCTCTCCCGCCAAATGATGTAGATGACCATTTAAAAAGAAGTCCGAATGATAAGGCAATCTCTCAACCCAGGTTTGGACAATCGCATGACATCAGTCAATACCTCTGACCATTCAAAAGAAATATTTGACAGTCCTAATAGCTGCCATATTTTGCTCCACACAACTTGAGTGTAATGACAAAGAAAGAACAAGTGATTACGACACTTATTTTCCTATTTACACAATACACAAACGGGATCATACCTACCAAACCATCAATATTTTGTGCTCAACCGATCTTTAATAGCCAGCCACAAGAAAATAGCAGCTCTTGGACTAAGTACCTGGCTCCATACCAGATCAGCCCAAGAGACGCCAGCGTGGATTCCTCTCACTATTCTATGTGCTGATTTAGTAGAAAACTCACCACCATTAGGTGCCATCCATTGCCACGTATCCTGCTGATTATCAAGCCGTACTCCTACCATATAATGGTCAAGGACATGACCATACCGACCTTCTAACAACCTTGTCTTCTCACAGCTGAACCATGCAACCGTTGCTAGCTTGGGGATACGATTTCTCAACACAATTAAGTCATTCCGAAACCATAGAGGACTAGAGTCATGCCAATTATCAAACCAAAAATTCATGTCCTCACCATTGCCTACCCTACTTTTAATGAAAGGATAAATCAAGTCTCGCAATTGCAACAAACTTTTAAAGATCCAAGAGTGGTCGTACCTCAATGGGAGTTGCCAAAAGCTATGCCCTTGGAGGCTATAAATTTGCACCCACTTGACCCACAGTGCTTCTTTATCCATGGATAACCTCCAAATGTTCTCCATAAGTAAAACTTTTTGCATTTGTTTGATCGAAATGACGCCCAGACCCCCCTATTTTTTAGGGACAACAATGTTGCTCGATTTAACGTTTGCTCCTGTATAAGTGTCGTGCTTCCCTGATCATAAGAAGGATCGGACGATACGCTCCATTTTCTTGATGACCCTCTTAGGAATTACCACATGAGAAGCCTAGTGTATTCGCATACTATTTAACACTGAAACGATTAGAGTAACACGGGCTGTTAGAGAAAGAAACCTATTCTGCTAAGCATTCATCCTAGCTTTCAGCTTATCCAATAAGGGAATAAATTAAGAATATTTAAGCTTACCAGGGGTGATCGGTACTCCCAAATACCTGAACGGCGCTTGCTGAATCAACAACCCCACCAAACGGCTAATCCACTCTGGATACTGAATATTAGAAGACACAAAAAGTCCACTTTTCTGAGTATTCATCTTCAGCCCAGAACATTGGCCAAACAAATGCAATATATTCAACATCATTGATAATGCATGAGGATGAGCTTTGCACAATAATGTCACGTCATCCACATATAATAAGTGGGATAAGTGCAATGCTCTACAACGATGATGATATTGAAATAATCCATTACAACTTACCAAACGAGTCAAGAGTCGTGAGAGACCTTCCATAGCCAAAGTGAAGAGATACGGTGATAGGGGATCCCCCTATCGAATCCCTCTGGAGACCGAACAAGGTGTCATCAGAATCCCATTAATGAGTACACTCATTGATGTAGTTTGGATACATTGAAGTATCCATTAGCAAAACCGTGGAGGCAAATTAATCCCTTCCAAACAATTCCTTAGATATTCCCAACTAACCGTATCAAAAGCTTTATAAAGATCTATCTTGAGTGCACAACTGTTAATCTTTTTACCAGACTGGTATTTTCCCATCAGCTCTTGCAGTAGCAAAATGTTGTCCCCTATACTCCTTGAAGGAATGAAAGCCCCTTGGATAGCACTAACCACTTTGACCAAAACTGCTTTCAACCTTTTAGCAAGGATTGAAGCTATGATCTTGTACACTGTGTTGCAACACGAGATAGGACGGTAATCTGTTATCCTTTCAGGTTGTTCCAATTTGGGAATCAAACACAAATAAGTATGGTTTAGCTCCTTCAACAATTTACCGGATGAGAAAAATTCAAGTACCACATTAGTTAATAATTGTCCTATAATAGGCTAAGTTTTTTAGAAAAAACCCAGCTGAATAACCATCAGGGTCGGGAGCTTTTGAGCTGTGAAGTCAAAATAGAACCTCTTTTACATATTGGGCTAACACTAGAGCAAGTAACATATCTACTTGAGCTTGACTAGGAGAAAAAGCCAAGACATCCTTGACTCCAAAGCCACTGCATGCACTGGGATCATTCCCCATCAAATCATAAAAATAACCTCGAATGTGCCCAGTAAGAGCCTGAGAACCACGAATCATAGTACCCCTATCATCCTTCAATTCAGTGATGGTATTAACATTGTGCCGTGCCATGATAGATGTCTGGAAAAACTTAGTATTAAGATCCCCATCTTGTAGCCAGGTTTGTCTTACCTTCTGTTTAAGAATTGAGTTATGGAGTTGGAGTGCTTCTTAGTATTTCCTCATCCGTTCAACCTCAAGTGCACGTAAACCTTCATTAAGGGGGGCATCATAGCATGTCTGTTGTATTTTCTGCAACTCAGTACTTAAATCCTAGAGATTACACATACTCTGCTTACTGAACTCTTTGATGACAGGTTTGGCGGCTTTTAACTTCTGCATAAGTTGAAAGGCCTTGTAGCTGTGAACTTCAATCCTCCAGACCTGCAAGATCAACTCTAAGAAACCCTCAACCTGAAGCAAACCATTAAAAAACCGAAATGGAGCCCCTATCTTAGATCCTTCACTCAGTTGTTGTATGAGAATAGGGTATGATCAGACAATTCAGGTTCACCAAAAACTGCAGAAGCACAAGGAAACAAGCTTAGCCAACGTTGATTAACCAATGCTTTATCAAGTTTTTTCCGAATGAACATGTGGGCCTTCTGTTTATTTTCCTAAGTAAACCATCGTCCAAGTCCTCTAAGATCCACCAAGTTAGTGTTGTGAAAAAGTTGAGTGAGTTCATGACCAGATCGGCCATCAAACCGCGTTCTGCCCTCAACTTCAGTAGAAATGTGACAGCAATTATAATCACCAATAACTAACCAAGGGCCTTGCATTTCATGATGTAATGCCACTAGTTTGTCCCATAAATTTGTTCATTGGAACTTAAAATTCAACGCATATATGAGGGTAACCTTAAACTGAAACTGCCCAAATACCTCACACAATAAATGTATGAATTGATCCCCTATCTTGAGAACACGAGCTCCCACAATATCAGAATTATACCAGCAGATGATCCGACCATTATAGTGATGAAGGTGATTGGAAACCATACACCATTTAGGCCCCAAAAAAGTTAAGCTATTCCGATCAGCTGATGCCTTTATTCTTGTTTCTAGAAGCCCTACCAAAAACGGTTTGTCCTGTACAACACGTTGTTGCATTGAGACCCCTCGTAATCCATACTAACGGTGACATTATAGAAGGAATTAAAAGAGACTTTCAGGGGACATCATCCCCTTGTGCTTCTTTTTCTTACCCTTCTTCCTCATCGTGCTTTGATTATTCACTCCCATCAAAATCGGACTGGATACCCCTTGGTCATTGACAGGACCTTCTGCACACACTATACAAGAACTAGACCCAATTATAGGAACATCGCCCTATTCCTTCAGTGGAAGCGCTAATTGAATATCCTCCCTGTGTTTAATAGGCTGAGTCTGCCCATCTATTATAGCATTTCCACCAAGTCCAATAATGCAAGTGTTTGAAGATTCCCCAGCCTCTGTATCCCAACTACCATGTGATGACCCATTCCTAAGTTGCTCGGTTTCTACTAGTTTTCTTGGCAAACCTATTTTAGAGGGCTTGTTCGTGCCCAATGTAGGCTTATAAGCAACAACGTCCCCACCTGATTTGGCGTTCTCAAGATGTTGGTTTTCCCCCTCTGCCACAACTGGGTCAGGCAGAATATCAGTGTGCAGAAGACTTACTCCCGGAGTCCCTTATGCGGTGTTGGAAGGCTGAACATCCTTTTGCTAATCGCCACATTCTAAATCAGCTGACCACCATGATTTCAACACACATCCAGTAGCTACCCATTTCTTTTATCCCGAAGTCGATTTCTAAGGGTAAGTTAAACAAACTTCATCCCTAACCAGCTCTTGAATCAATAACATGTAATCACTTGACAAGTATTATTTTTTTGAATGTAAATCACTTTTTGGGACGAAATAGTACTTTATTATTTTTTTGAAGAGACAGTATTTTATTTGTCCAACTTCTGTTGGGGAGTAGGTAACTCTCATTGGCATATAATTTGGAAGTCCTAATGTATAGGAGGGATAGATGGGCTTGGGGTTCAAACTCAACAATCTTTCCATAAAGTATCATGCTCTGAGCTTTTGGCAAATTGGGTACCTTAAGACAATTGCAAATTGATTTTTTCTTTATTTTTGTTCTAAAAAAAGTGATATATTTGGACAAAATATGTTCCGTCAATAGAGTTTAACAATTTTGCGTCCATATTAAACATGATAAAAGTTTATATAAATATTTCATGGTCACATTGAATGATTGGCTCCACCTAAGAGTCTCTTTCTTTCTAAGCCACTTCGTAGCAGACAAACTTCGTTTCTTATTTGTCGTTAAATCTGCTGATTGTAGACAATGGAGAAGAACTTTCCATCCCACTTCTACTATGTCCTAAACATGCGTAAACATGTCTTGCCAACATGCAAGTGTTTCAACTAAGAACATGGGCCTATGGGTCCTCTCTGCAACTAACAACCACATTCAGTTTACCCAGTGCCCATTGCCTTGATCAGATTAGCAAGATACCTAACTTGGTTAGAAAAAGTGTTTAACATTGCACAAAAGTGGTTTCTAGCTTCTTCAATATTAAATTTTCAGTTTTAAGGAACTAGTAATTTTATCTCATAACATAGAAACACTGCTAGAAATCTCTCTCACGATGTAGTTACTGTAGTTGTTGTAGTTGCTGAAGCTAGCATCTACTAACTCCCCTCTCAGATTGCTTCCATTTGTATTGTCCTCCTTCATTCCTCTTATCTTCTCATCTTCTACTCATACTTCACTCTGCCTAGATTGATTCTCCTTTTTCCTCATGTTCCTATCTTTGTCCAATAGTCTTTAACGTTCTATAGTAACATGCCCTATCCTAAAATATTGACTAAGTGGCTTATTCAACACCTCACGGTAACCCTTTAATTGATATTTGATTTAACTGGAAAATTCCCATAGAGCTAAGCCTATTGACCCTTTTAATCCCAAAGCTTTAACTCAATATTCATAAATATAAACAGTGGAGTTTTTTAAAAATCATTTTATTAAAAATTTCGATAGTACAATGACCGTATTTTGATATCCCCAAAATTTTCAAAATCTTTATAAATGTTCAAAACACTTCTGTATTCACACCCATTTCTCAACTACAAATTTTGGACCTCAAGTCCACTCACAACCAATCTCAACAATTACATCAATTGATTTTAAAAAGCTAAAACAAATTTATGTATTTCATTTAAAAACCTTTATATACATGCCTTCTTTACACAAAATACATTCTAAAACATATTCATTGTCATTTCTTATAATGAACTTCTTTTGCCATTAAGTTTCCACACTTTGTTGTGACCTTTGGGGGGAGGCTTCCATTGATTAGAAATAGATACACTGTCTTCAAATAGTTTATTTCCATCCCCTAGCCTCATAATTGGAATCTCATTAGGGAGGTCTTTTGACATATCAGTGCTCACACAAATGCCAACAAAGCCAATTCTCCTTTTCTTTGTTATATTTTCATTTAGACAAAGAGGTTTCCTTATGTAGCTTACTATAAAGCTAAGCCCCTGAGTTGTCTAATACTAAAGTGGGACATTATGGAAATTAATCCATAAAGGAATGCTTTGTAGCAAGATTATTTCAAGATTCAAACCCAGTTGCTAGGATAGCAAGAATTATGGTTGATTGTCAGTATGCCATGGACCCTCCTCCAAGATATTGAGAGCTACAAGGCTTGAAGAGAAAGTGAAAAGGATAAGATTTTCTACAAGTAAGAGGATCTCAGCCAGTACCCTATTTTTCTAAAGATTAAAGACCTATTTATATATAATAGGAAAAGGGAGTCTTTGATCAAAGAAAATACCAACGAAAGTTGAATCCCAACTTCAATCACTTTCTTTTTAGATTTCAACATCAAGGCATACTATCAACTTGCCATCTGGCTCCTTAGGCAGGTTAAACAGAAGGGTAGAAGCATGTTGATCACCCACAACCTGCTTCCAACTCGTAGTTGAAGGTTGAGGAGTTAGAGTCAGGGATGGGGAACTAGCTTCAAGGATTACTTACTTACCAAGGGAGGGTGTAGAGAGGGGAAATTATGGAAATTCCACACTTACTGTAACTGTAATTGGCTACATGGTAGAGGTTCAGGCAGTTCAGAGTAGCAACAGTATATAACAACTTTTAGTCAATCTGCTAGAGAAAAAAATAATTAAAAATAGTTAAAAAAAGCTTCTGGTGGGAGTTAAGCAAAAAGGTGAAAATATAAGATTGCCTTTAAAGTAGCTCAAATAGAGGAGAAATAGAAACAAAGCAAATACTAGAATGAAACAAAGCAAAAAAGGCTGAATGTAAATAGAAGTAAAGAAAACAATAAAAGGGATAAATGAGGTAGATAGAGGACAAATGAAAATAGATGGAGATTGAGAAATCAAAGGTAAGAGCCATTGAAAGACAAGAGAGATGGAGGTTAAGAAATCAAAGGTAAGAGCTATTGAAGGATAAGAGAGATGGAGGTACATCTGAGGCCCTCGTTAGGAGAATCTTTCCCTTCCCAATTGAAAATATGACGATCTCTAGTATGTTTCCCAGTTGAAATTTTATATCTCCATAATAAGTATATATGTCTTCTTCGTTTTAATGAGATATTTTCCTCAATGCTCTCCTTATGACTTCCGAGCTAATGAAGATGTGTTTGCCTTTAGCTTTCTTCAAGCATGTATTGAAGCTTTCAATTACATTGTTGGATATAATATCATGCCTAGAACTTATGTAAAAAGCATATTTTTACCATCTCATTTTTAACTACTTCTTTAGTTGATCATATGTATATTTTTTAGTAATTAAAACTTATTCACATGCATTTCCCAACCACACATGTAAACTTAGTTAGGCATTACATTTTTTACTGGGCCTGATTTGAATAAGCTTCGACTAAACACTAGCATTTTTTTTACTTTTAAGCTTTGGGTTGGGCTTAGACTTAGGATCTATTATATTAAGCCGGCCTCGCCTAAAGCCTTAACTACACATTGGAATTATGTGTTTTTATGCTAGACAAAATGATGTTGTTTAGCTACACATCATTGGAATCATTGTGATAGTAAAACAAAATCGTTTCAACATAGACACAAAATCCTCTCTTCAACCAATAATGAATTATTATAGAGTAATTAAAACAAAAAACCTCCTTTGGTCCTTTCTTCTTTTCTACAAATTATTGTACTATGCCTCACCTCTACTCACCTCAGAACTCATTATTCATTAAACACCACAAGCTTGTTTCATCCTCTTCTATTACTATGTAACCACCTTAAATTCTTTTTGTGCATTGCTTTCTATTTTGCATATCTCCAAAACCATGATCAATATAAGAATGACTACTCTTTTGTGATTTAAAGCATATCATTGTTTGACTTTCATCTTCTTTTATGTGGGTTTTCATAGAAATGTACTATATCTTGTTTCTAAATATTATGAGTTAGGGACATCTATTGATCTACATCAGTCGATTCCCGATGGATTCTTTTAGTATTATGATATATTTAATCAAAATGACCTTACCTAATTTTTTACTAATTGTAAAGTAGGTCTTCTACAGATTTTTTTCTTAACAAATTGTAAAGTATGTCTTAGATTTTTTCTTTAACAAAACATAAATGAAAAATGGTCAAAGAAAAACTCAAATTCTCAATATGAATTTCTTTCATTAATCTTGCATGTTTTAAAATTCCAATATTTTAATGCTAAGAGTGTAAGCTTAGGAACTAAAAATGCTATCAAGGGGAAAGCTTGCATGATTCCATTGCATATGAAGACACAGGTTAGTGATAGGTTATAAGTGTGTGAGAATAAGTTAGAATATTTATTTATCTGTTCAATAGTAGCCTATTACCATTTTACAATGTCAAGCTAATCAAAATTCTTGTAGAAATTTTGATTCAAACCTCTATTTTAGTGTTTAATGACTAGTATGCCTATAAGTTACATATGTCTATTGGATTTCAATTACTTATTATTCATTTTAGTAGATGAAGAGTAAATTTTTACAATTGAGGTTTTTTTTTCAAATCTACACTTTTTCGTTCCAAAAAAATCTTAGTAGAAAGGCATGTTCTCTTAGTGTTAGGTACCAACTTTTATTAAAAATTGTTAAATCTTTTAGAGTAGGGGTTGCTAAAGGTAATCCACTTAATAATATCTATAAATTGATTCCTAATTTTAATATTTGTTTAAAAACAAATTTGATGGATAAATTTAATAGTTAAATTTATACATATAAATATTTATTAAAGTGTATGTATGTAAATAATCATTAAAGTGTACATATATGTGGCAATGTCCTTAATTAACTTATATGATCATTAAATTTATTATGAATACATGTAAATGTTTATTAAAGTGTACATACACATATACATTTATATAAATGACTTATATGCTCCTTAAATTTAGAACGTGTACATGTTAAATGTTCATTGAAGTGTATATATACATATAAATGTCCATGTACATATAAATGTCCACGAATAACTTATATGCTTAAATATGTTGATTGTTTGGGATGGATGAGCACCTTCCTTTAGTGGAGAGTTATAATCTAGTATAAGACAATAAACCATCGAAGAGTTCTAGTCCAATATCTAGTAGTAATATACTATATGAAGAAATGATTTAGGAAGTGATGTTTGGAATCATTTTACCAAGACTAGATCAAGGGATTAAGTTGAAAAGGTTGAATATAAAAAAATCTCATTTAAAGAGACATATGGAGTCATATAGTAAAAAGAAGATAATATTAAGAGGTCTTACATTTTCTACCCCTATCCTAATGAAAGGAAATAATGAAATGACTACTACAGGTTATGACAAGAACAAATCAAAGTTTTTAGTAACTAAGATGATCATTAATAATGAGAAGCCACACTTTATTATCAATAGTTAAAAAATTTTAGATATTGCTCACTTCACTCCAATTGACCTTTAAGATCCCATCTCAGAATATTATTAAAAAAGGATAATTTTAAGATTTATGATGATCAAAAAATGAAATATTGAAGATGTTATTGAGTATTTATAGAAAGGTAGCTATGACATCGAATATGTGGATAGCTAATAACCAACATAAGATTATATTGATAATGATTAGATTTTATGTAGTCGACTAATAGGGTAAAATATATTCCTTAATATTGTTACCATCTATTTATTGATTATGTTATAATTGATATCTTTGATGATTTTAAACAATCATTTTATTTAGATGTCGACAACACATACAAATGAAAGGTTAATAACAATAATCGTGAAATACTTAATAAATTGGAACATCAACACCAATCTGTCAACCATAATTCTGGACAATTATAGCACAAACGATGCAATAAAAGAAATATTTAAGAACAATTTACGGGATGGGAGTTTATTAATTGTTAGAAGGTTATTTTATATATTTTTTCACGCATATCATAAATTTGGTTATGAAGGATAGGTTGGAGGTAATATAGGAAGTGATAGAGGCAATTTAAAGTAGTATAGTGTAATTGAGTGCAACATTGAAAAAAATGAAATTTGGAAGAAATTACATGATAATTACACCTTTTGTGCACAAAGAAGTTGATTTTTGGATTGTTCAACCATACAGAATTCAAAATTTAAGATGTTGGAGTCAAAAAACAAGTACATTAGGTTGTTTAATAGGTTGAGACAAAGAGATTCATTATACTTGCTTAAGGATAGAAGAGTAATGGGAGTTAGCTAAATCATTTTGTACAAAGTTGGAGATATTTTATAATGCTAATGATTTGTTTTTAGGAAAAAATATCCTAACTTCACACATTTATTTTAGCTGCATGTGTGAGATTAAGTAAGCTTTATCCAGTTAGATGTTTGATTCTAATAAGGTGATCTAAGTCATATTAGATTAGATGATGGAGAAAATCAATTCTTATTAGTTTATGGTAGGACAAACTATGGCAGTTATTTCAGTTTTAGATTTGAGATATAATATGGAGAGATTATATTTTTATTATCAAAAGATGTATGGTAATTAGGCTTAAGCATGTCTTGATACCACTGAACAAGTATGATATGATTTTTTAATGATTATCAACTAAGATTGGATAAAGATCAAGATTGTAGTATTTTAGTATTAGCTTTAGCTTTACCTTCAGTTTCATCTTAATTTAATGTTAATATAACTAGCGTAAGTCTCGAATCGACACAATCATCAACAAAAATAAGGATATTCTTCTTATAGTAAGATGGAGTTAAAAATTTATTTGGAGTTAGGTATTGTGACCGTGGTTGAAAAAGATGCAATTAAATGTATTGTTATAGTAGAATATATAGAAGTGTTATTTCGATCATGCAAGTAATTGCATGAGATCTTTTAACAATTCTTGCATCTACTATTGCTTCAAATTCTACTTTTAGTAATAATTAATAGTTAGTCCTTATTATGCTTGACATCATCCTAATACTATGGATGCCCTTATACATGACAAAAGTTGATTAGATGATGAAGATATTTAAGGTAGACTTTATTCTTTATGATATGTTAGTTTTGTTTACCTTGATAATTTTAACAAACATATATTATATTTTCTTATATTGCCTTTTTATATTGATACATGTATAGAGACCAATCTTCTAATTGAAAACTTTTTGAAAAAATATTCAATGATGAAGGTATATTTAATTTTTAATTATATGAATTGAATATCCATTTAGTACAATTTTTGTATAATTGGGTACAATTTACATAATAATTTTTCTATATGTGGATGAAGTAGTGAGAATTTTTGATAATCCTAATTATAACAATTAGTTATCCCCTTTCCTCAACTTTTGGTTGGTTTTCTTTAATAGTTATTTCTCAGTTTACCAAATTTTTCATACGATTTTTTTGTAACTTTTTTATTTAGGTAATAGCAGCATGATACATTTTAGTTTTGACAATAACATGATTTTTATAATAGAATTGCAAAAGTCATTGCATAAGCATACTCATGAATTGATATTATCTTCTCATGTTTTAAATACACCAAGCATGACGATTAATTATTAATTGTCATATCTTATTTATTTAAATGTTAACCCATCTTTTGAGTTAGGTTAGTCTCCTTAAACCATTAAAATTTATTTTACTTAGACATAATGAATGAGAAAAGACCAAAATTTAAAAATGTTATAAATTGAAGATACAAATGTTAAAAGGAAGATTGTTTTATTATTAGATAAGTAAAGAGTGAAAAATAAGAAATAACAATTTAAAACGAAAATTAATTTTAAAGAAATTAAGAAAATATATTCTAAGTAATTTTTTCAAAAGCAAAATATTAGACTTAGCAATATTAATTCAACAAAGAAATGAAATAAATGTGGATTCCTTATTAGAGTTGAGACAATTGACAAAAATGACGAATTTAGAAGATTTAAGACTATATTTGAAAACAGAACTTAAAGCGTATACTATTAAGGAATTGGTCCAATTTAAAAAAGTGAAAGATCTAAAAACTTTTTATATAAACTAACATAACTTGTTTTTTAAAATGGGTTTGAGGGCTACAAAGTATATTATTACATTTTTAAACAATAATTTTCTCTTTTAGCAAACATATTTACAAATTGATATGATGTACTTTTATTAAATATTTCAAATTTAAGTGGAGAAGTTCATTACTATATCTAAAATAATTAGTGAAAGTGTTTGAATTATTTTTAAATCACTTAAAGCTAAGTAATATTCATGCTACATATTATTTGTAGTTTCAATATTTTCAATTTTTAATGAAATATTTTATTAAATATTATTTAAATTAAATGAAATAATATATAATTAAATAGTGAAAATAAAAAAATGATTAGCGTAAGCTCGATTAAGCCGACAAAACCAAACTAGGCTTAGACCAAAGGCATTGCCTTGAAGCCCGATTAGGCTTCAAGTCTTAAGTTAGGGGGGCTTGAGCCAAACCCGACATTATGTCATGGCTACACTCAGGTGCTACACGTCATATTTGATCCTTTTTCCTTTTGCTCAATTTATTATATTAACTTTTCATAACACAATGCTTTAAACAATATATGTGATCGTAATGAGAACTTATTTTCAAATAGTTGTTGGAGTCCTTATAAGTATTGATACACATAATCAAACGTGGTTAAAGTATTATAAACTTGACCTTTTATCTATCAAATATGAATACTAATTTTCTGTTGTCACATATACCTTAGAGAAAATATTTAAAGAACTATTTCCACCTCTATTATAAAATCACAAGGCAATTTGCAACGTTTTTAAAATGTCACAGAATGTCAAAAAATGTCACAGAATACAATTCGTGACGTTTAAAAAAATGTCACAAAAATGTCACGAAATGTGGTATAGGCAAAAGGTTTATGTGATGTTTTATGTAAAATGTCACGGAAAACACTAACATTCTACAACGTTTAAAAAAATGTCACTGAAAGATTGGCCTTTTCGAGAAGTTTTAAAAAAACATCGCGGAATCTTTCACATTCTGTGACGTTTTAGGAAAAATAGCAGAAAGCCACATTCCGCGACGTTTTAAAATGTTTTAGAAAAAATGTCGCGGATACACTTTTCTATTTTATTTTTTTCATTTTTTAAAAATAATTTTAATTTAATAATTTTCCAATTTTAATAATTATTTTTTAAATAACAAAATTTTTTGAATCTTATTTATTTAATAACTATTAAATATTTTTTATGAATTTTATTTATCTAATAATTCTTCAATTTTTTATTATATCATTAATTTTAATAATTATTCATATATCACAAGAATTTCGTACGTGTAGACAATTTATTATTTAATTACGATTCCCAAATATGTCATAATACATTAATTAATATAAAAAGAACTTCATAAGTGTATAATATATCAATATGAGTACATATATCTAATCTAAACGAATATTATGTGTAGAACATAAAAGTTCTAAGAGCTTTTTTTGTTGTTCAAATTCAATTATTTGTTGTTCGACTTCGGTAGTTAATCGATTATGCATTTGTTCAACTTTTTTATTCAATTCATCAACTTTAGACTGTAACTCCTGATTAACCTTCTTCGACTTCTCTAGTTCGTCTCGAAGTCTCTTTCTGACCAAAGTCTTCCCTTGTGGTCAAGGCCTAACTCCCAGGCCAACAAAATAATCAAATCTAGTGCCCAAGACTTTGTCGCACACTTCATCCACTGTTATCGGATGACCTTGTTCTATTGAATCTGCCAATTCGTTACACATTAATTCCTGAATAATTATGAATTAATTAGAAACAAAGTCTCGTTTAAGAAATATTTGTAAATGAACTATGTACTCACCCATTTCCTCTACATTCGGTAGTTATCCATTGACCTTTACTTTCACCATAATGAGTGTGATACCATAGCTTCATCCGGTCACACTCTTCTCCATCTTTGTCACTCTGTTGTATAGAAATATATTATTAGTAATATTTATTATAAATTTTGAAATGTCAATCAAAGTAAAATATAATTAAAAAGATAATAACTCACAATCTCATGTCGTATCGCTACAAAGGCCTTGGAGCTGGAGTTTGGTCGACATTTGACCTGACTCCTAGCCAATTTGGCTTTTTGACTTTTTTCCTAACCATAAACGTAACAAAATCTATTATAACATCTATAAATCAAAATTCATAAATACTAAAATATAATCAGTTGTCAATAAAGTTGTGAAATTAAGTTTTGTGAAATTAACTAACCTTTGTAGCTGATTGCTCCCAATATTCGCATAAATCCATCCACTCCGCCACTGTGACATTATGCAGCTTAACATCCTTTTCGTGTTTGGTAAAATGCTTTTTAAATGAAATCTTTGATCTTTAGACCTTAAAGAAAGAAACTTCTTAACAACATGTACTTCGTTGTCTGTCCTTATTCCCTTGACTTCCAACTTTTGCTGCAAAAAATTATAAATGATTGGTCAAAGCTTTAGGCATATGGAAAACACGTACAAATTAGATAGTTTTATAATACTTACATCTAACTTATCAAATGCAATTTTTAACTCCTCATTAGTTATTTTTTTCCATTTTGTTCTTACAAGTAAGGAAGTTCGGGATACCATACCAATCTCACTTGATAATTTGGCAGACTATATGGAGTTGGTTGGTCGTCCTTAAGCGGGGGAGATCTCTATCTCCAATCTTTTACCTATTGCCTTATTAATCTTTGCCATTCCTTGTCCTTTCGTGACACCCCTTTTCTTTTTCGGATCAGTCGTGGATCTTAAAATATAGCAAAGGAATATTTTACAAGAAGCATATAACATACACTTAATTGGTTAGATAAACAAAATTATTAAAATTGTATATTTCACCAATGTGATGTGAAAGATCATACCCGCAGTGCTTGCAGAGGTAGCACTAATACTGGGAAAGGGGCTCATGCCCTTTACTAGTGGCTGATTATAAGAAGCTGGAGGCATCTCTTAAGAAGTTGATGGAGAACTAATATTGCATTGCATATTCAAAAGTTGTAGATACTTATCTCTAGGATCAGTAATAGACGTAGATGTTACATCTCTTGTTGTTTGAGTAGGCTCACATGGTGCAGGTGTATGATCTTCTGGCTGTATAGGAGCAGATGGCTCATCAACTACACTTCCAAGAAGCTGACGGTATCGCGATTGCTATTGTGTTGGTACTAAGCTCATGGTGCAGTCTTATGCTTCTTTTTGGGTAGAACTTGTCCTATGTGAATCACCTGCATTCAATTCTACATTAGATTTCAATGATACTGTTAATTGATTAAGTAATATTCATAAACCATATTTAAAGAAAACAACGTAGTCTACAACCAAAAAAAGACCTAATAAATTAATGTAAAAGGGAAAAGATCGAAAAATTAAAAATGGACATCATAATTCCCAGAATCAATGAACAACCCTTTCTTTTAACATAATAATTCGAACAAACTTTAAATTACTGGTAGTCCAAAACTACTAATATTGTTATAAGTGAAAATATGCTAATAAAAATTAGACAAGTTAGCAACAGGAAAACAACCATAACATGGGACGAATGATTAAAATGCACAAGAAATCCATAACAAATGCTAGAATTTTTCAAGATAAAAGTCTAACAAAAGATCAATTTAGCAGTAGAATCATCATGCAAATCAGAGGATACATCAGCTTATATAAATTGATGGGGTGGAAACAAGCTAAACTTAGCTGTCTCTACCAAATTTGCTGCTTCTGTTTTCTAACGCAAAATACATGATTAGTTGGCAATTTTATCAAATGTGACAGCAAGGGATATCAATGGAGCCACCTATGATATGAATGTGGCTCATCCAATTAAGCATCAAAATGCATGGTGAAGTGGCAAGCAAATGGATTTCATACCCTAGAATTGCTA
>JANQAP020045976.1:0-24972 GCA_026874005.2 Erythroxylum coriaceum | reverse complement strand
CACGCCAAGAGAGGTTTAGAACCACTAAGGCATTGAATTCATGCAAGATGACTCCTGGCACATCTGTGAGTGCTCATATTCTCAAGATGAAGAGTTATATTCATCATCTTAAGAAATTAGGTGCACCTGATAGTCAAGAATTGGCAACTGATCTTATTCTAACATATTTGACTAATGAATATGATCAGCTCATTCTTAACTACAATATGCATAATATGTAGAAGTTTGTTGATGAATTGCATAGAATGCTCAAGACTGCTGAAGAGAACTAGAAGGGAAAGGTTAAGACCACCAATGAAGTTCTTATGGTTCAAAAGGGAAAGGGCTTCAAGAAGAAGGGTACATGTAAGGGCAAAGGTAAAGTACCAAAGTCCAAGCCCAAGCCTAAAGCTAAGACTAAGGCACCTAAGGAGGGAGTTTGCTTTCATTGCAATGAACCTGGTCACTGGAAAACGAACTGCAAACTCTATTTGGAAAAGTTGAAAGAGAAGAAGAATAGTGCGGCTACTTCTTCAGGTATGTTTGTTATAGAAGTCAATTTTACTCCTTCTGCATCTTGGGTATTGGATACTGGAGGTACAACTCACATTTGTACTAATGTGTAGAATCTAAGAAGGACTGGAAGATTGATTGCTGGTGAGATCAACCTGCACGTGGGAAATGGAGCAAGAGTTATTGCTTTATCTGTAGGGACCTATAATCTTACTTTGCCTACTGGACTCATTTTAGAGCTTAGGAATTGTTAATATGTACCTACTATAAGTAGGAATATTATTTCTTTTGCTTGTTTAGAGAATGATGGATTTAGATTTTCTATTGAGAATAAAAGTATTTCCATTTATAAAAATGATATTTATATGGAATTGCACATTAATTAAATGGCATCTATACTCTAGACACTGAGCCTCTTACAAATGAGTCCATCTATAACATAAATATCAAGAAGTTTAAATCTAATGATTTGAACCCAACCTATCTCTAATATTATCGCTTAGGCTATATAAATGAAAAACGCATCTCAAAACTCCATTAAGATGGATTCATTGATTCTTTTGAATCTTTTGAGACATGTGATTCTTGTTTACTAGGAAAGATGACAAAGGCCCCCTTTACAGGTAAAGGGGAAAAGGCCAATAAGTTATTAGGCCTTATACATACCGATGTTTGTGATCCTTTTAGCATATCAGTGAGAGGAGGTTATTTGTATTTCATTACTTTTTTAAATGACTTCAGTAGATATGGCTATGTTTATTTAATGAAGCATAAATCTGAATCTTTTGAAAAGTTCAAAGAGCATAAGAATGAAATACAAAATCAGCTTGGCAAGATAATTAAAATCCTTCAATCTGATCGAGGAGGTGAATACTTAAGCCAAGAGTTTGATGGTCATCTTAAGGATTGTGGAATCATTTCACAATTGACTCCTCCAGGAACTCCTCAATGGAATGGTGTCTCTAAAAGGAGAAATCGAACTCTATTAGATATGGTTCGATCAATGATGAGTCAAACTGACCGTCCAAAATCTTTCTGGGGTTATGCTTTAGAAACTACAGCATTTATGTTGAACCATAGTCCTTCAAAGGCTGTAAAAAATACACCTTATGAGTTATGGACTGGGAAACATCCTAATCTATCTTTTTTAAAGATTTGGGGTTGTGAGGCTTATGTGAAGTGTCCTACTACTGATAAGTTAGCACCCAAATTTGAAAAATGTTTATTTGTGGGATATCCTAAGGAAACTAAAGGATATTACTTTTATATCCCATCTGAGAACAAAGTGTTTGTTGCTCAAAATGGTTTTTTCTTAGAAAAAGAATTTATTTCTAAATGAAATAGTGGGAGTAAAGTATAACTTGAAGAAATTCAAGTTTCACAAAATGACATTGAACCTGAGAAAGAGATTGGAGTAAGCTCACAAGCTATTGATGAGCAACCTTCAACATCACAAGGCCTACGTAGATCTAATAGAATTCGTCATGAGCTCGAGAGATATAGATTTCTCATTACTGATGATGATAATGTGATGCTTATTGATCATAATGAGCCCACAACCTATCAAGAAGCTATGGAAAGTCCAGAATCTGCTAAATGGTTAGAGGCCATGAAAGTAGAGATGCAATCTATGTATGATAATCAAGTTTGGACTTTGATTGATCCGTCTGATGGCCTGAAGACCATTGGATGTAAGTGGGTTTTTAAGAAGAAACTCGACATGGATGGAAATGTGCACACTTATAAAGCAAGACTTGTTTCTAAAGGTTATCGACAAGTTCATGGAAATTGATTATGATGAAACATTTTCTCCATTAGTCATGATCAAATACATTAGAATGAAGATGAACCTTGTGTTTACAAAAGGGTTAGTGGAAGTGTTGTTCTCTTCTTAGCTTTATACATTGGTGACATATTGCTCATTGGAAAAGATATTTCGACCTTACAGAGTGTTAAGATTTGGTTAAGGAAATGTTTCTCAATGAAAGACTTAGGTGAGGTTGCTTATGTTTTAGGCATTAAGATTTATAGAGATAGATCAAGAAAGCTTATAAGCCTAAGTCAGAGTACATACATAGATAAGGTACTGAAAAGGTTCAGTATGCAAGATTCCAAGAGAGGATTCCTGCCTATGTCATATGGAATCAAGATTTCTAAGAAGGACTGTCCTACTTCAGGTAAAGAGCTTGAGCGCATGAGTAAGATTCCATGTGCATCTGCAATTGGATTTATCATGTATGCCATGTTATGCACTCAACCAGATGTCTCATATGCTTTGAGCATAATAAGTAGATACCAGTCTAGTTATGGTGAGAGTCACTAGATAGCAGTTAAGAATATCCTTAAGTACTTAAGAAGAACTAAGGATATGTTCCTAGTCTATGGAGGACTTGAAGGAGAGCTAGTTGTAAATGGTTACACTGATGCTAGTTTTTAATCTGACATAGATGATTTTAGATGGCAATCAGGGTTTGTGTTCTGTTTTAATGGAGGTACAGTGAGCTGGAAAAGTTCAAAGCAAGACACTGCTGCTGATTCTACAACTAAAGCTGAGTACATTGCTACCTCGAATGTAGCTAAGGAAGCTATATAGATCAGGAAGCTCATCAGTGAGCTTGGAGTTGTTCCTAGTATTGCAAGTCTTATAGAACTTTAGTGTGATAATAATGGGGCTATAGCATAGGCTAAGGAACCAAACTCACATCATAGATCCAAATACATACTTAGACGTTTCCATCTTATTAGAGAGATCATTGGGAGAGGAGACGTAAAGATATGCAAAGTAGGTACAAATGACAACATTGCCAATCCATTTACTAAACCTCTTCCATAGCCTAAGCATGAGAGTCATAAGAGGTCTATGGGTATTAGATACTTGACCGATTGGGCCTAGTGTAAGTGGGAGATTGTTAGTAGTGTGCCCTAGGCCATGGTCATATGTGAATTTTGTACTGACATTCTGACTTATTAATAATATATTATAAGGTATTTTTTTTATATATGCATGTATATTGTTTATGTAATGTGATTTACATTCGATGAATAGTATTAGGCTTATGTCATCAAGTATGTGACTTGATAATAAAATCATAAGCATTATAATACTATTCTAAACTGTCCCTGGTTGATCGTTATTAGTGGAACGATAATGAATTAAAGCTAGTATGTGTTCTGATTGATGATCACCTTTTACTGATCATAGATATGAGTTATCAAATCAGAAACATAGATATATGTTAGAGAACATATATTGGACCGACTCACAGAGAGAACACTACATGGTTTCATGTCATTAGTGATTCTCAATATGGTTTGACTTTAGTCCTCTTACCTGAAGTCATCATGGTTCCGTACATGAGGAATTCAGTGTTTTGACATTAGACTAAGTTATCTTTAACCAGATAACAAGTAGTTTTATGTTGGACATTAAATGAATCATGCAGAGGGATGTGAATGACGTAGATGGGATTTTTACCTCTCTTAAATGAGAGAGATATCATTTGGGCCTCTTGACAAGTATGACTGAAGAAATGCATGGCCACGCTCAAATGAATTTATGAGGAGTCATCAATGTCACTTGTTATAGTCAGTCAACTTAGGAATCAAGAAACTATGATTAATCAAAGGTTGACATGTACCATGCCTTGTGATTAATCTTGATATCGTGTTACAAAGGGACTGAGTTTGTAACCATGATTATAGGTTAAATCAGATTACCGATCCTCATTTGATTTGGGTAGTCATAATGTCTTGCTAGAGGCTGCTTATGACTTATGGGTTTTGAAGTGTGATCAAGCCTATTACCAACATCAAACGAGCCTACAGGGTCGTACACAAAGAGTGATGTGATTTAGGCTTATTCTTTTGGGGCTTAATTTATTAGGCACTAAATAAATATATGTGGATATATTTATTAGGCTAGATTGAATTAAGTTATTGGGCTTTTATTATATGAGATATAATATGGGTCGAAACTTATTGGGCTTCCATAATCCTAACGGGTTTAGGATTATAATATTCTTATTCCTAATAGGAATAGGGATTAGGGTTTCTCTATAAATAGAGAACTTAAGTCTCATTGGATATGATACAAAAACTATAGCCACCTACACCTAGCCGTTTGTTCTTTTTGAGAGAAAAATTGTGTGGCGTTCTAAAGTGTTCTAGAACGTGCTAACACACATTAGCTGTTACCCAGATTGTTCATCCTCGTGTGGATACTGGTAGAGGACGTTTGTATGCTGCAATGTTTATAAATCTGAAAAACAAATACCAATCCGCATCAAGAGGTAATTTCGTACATGTTGTGAAATTTCGATTATTCTTCTTATTGTGTAGTATGGTCCATTCTACTGCGTATTGTGAATAACTGGGCCATAGGCAATCCAACACTATCACTATGTCAATAAGTTGTTTTGCCCATCGAAGGTTCCCGATGACCTTGCCAACGGGCTCTTTTTGCATCGAGTTATTTTATCATCGAAGGTGCCCAATAACTATGCCAATGGTTCGTTTTACTCATCGAAGGTGCCCAATGTAATGGAAAAGCAATCTTTTCCCACAAAGGATCCCCAATGACTGTGCCAATAGATTGTTTTCCTTACGGAAGGTGTCCAACGACCATGCCAACGAGCTATTATGCCGACCAAAGGTATGCCAACGAACTGTTTTCTCACCGAAGGTGCCCAACGTTCATGCCATCAGGCTATTTTCCTCATCGAAGGTTCCTAAAAACATTGCCAACGGGCTCTTTCTTACCAAAGGTGACTAAGCCACTGCCCCAATGGGCTCTTTTCTCAGCGAAGGTGCCCACAAACAATGCCAATAGGCTTTTGTGCCCATCAAAATTACCCAACGACAATGCCAACGGGCCCTTTTCTTACTAAAAGTGCCCAGTGACCATGCTAATAGGCTATTGTGCCCACCAAAAGTGTGCCAACGGACAGTTTTCTTACTAAAGGTGCCTAACGATTGTACCAACGGGCTATTTTGCTTAACGAAGTCTCCCATAAACATTGTCAACGGCTCTTTTCTCACCAAAGGTGCACAACGATGATGCCAGTGGGTTATTTTTCTGACCACAAGTCTGCCAATAGGCTATTTTCTTATTGAAGGAGCCCAACGATCGTGTCAATGGGCTCCTTAGCCCAATGAAGGTGCCCAATGATTATGTCAATAGGCTAATTTCTCATCGAGGGTGACCCTGCCAACTGGTTATTTTCACGCTAAAGGTGCCCCCCAACATTGCAAATAGGTTGTTTTCTCTTCAAAGATGCCCAGCAACTATACAGACGTGCTATTTTGTCATTGAAGGTACCCAATGACAATACCAAATGGTTGCTTTCACACCAAAGGTGACTAATGACGATGCCAATGAATTGTTTTGCTCATTAAAGGCACCCAACGACGATGTAAATTGATTGTTTTCCTGCCACTAGTGTGCTAATAGGTTATTTTCTCACTAAAGCTGCCTAAGGTGTAACATCCCGTTCCCATATTAAGGGTTAGAGCCCAGGAATACCATACAGGAGAACTAGCAATGACATAATAGAGAAATTGACTTCATACTCATGCATACACGTGAATTTAATTATTGCACACATTACAATAATTTGTTTATGCAATCATTTGACATTTTCCCAGTGTAAATGATTGAGCTAATGTGATTATCATATGGATAATGAATATTTTGCCTTAAAAATTGATTTGGTCAATTAAATTAGTGATTTAGAATTTTCGGTGAAATTTGAGAATTTTCTAGAATTAACGGTACTTTTGGATTAGGAAAAATGCTGAGTGGCGAGACAATTGTTGAATAGTACTAGAAATCAGTGTCAGATGGTAGTAGAAATTTTTATAAATGACATTGAGATTTAATGACAAGTGTCATTGAAAATTGGGAGTCAATTGGATTCGAATTGGAGGACAAATGGACTAGATATTAACAAGACCAATTGAGAGCCATAAGTTGGTGACATATGGTAAGTGACAAGTGTCACTTGCCATACCACACACCACACTCTCGTATTTAACAATTACAAGATAAGTTCCTTTGTTTTCTTCACTTTGCCAAATGCTCTCTCTTCTTCTCTTCTTCGTGTTTTCTTTTTTATTCTTCTCCATCATTTAGGAAACTCTCTTCTCACACACTCCATGTTAATCCTTGCTATTATTTTTCATCACTAGTTACTCCAAAATCCTTGTCTTCTTCATCTTGTTATTAAAAAAACCCAACCGATGCTTCCATGAAAGATGATCGTGTGATGCTTTGGAAAATAGGGTTTATGGTGATTTTTGAAGAAGTGTTGTTTTCACATTGAAGGTGCCTAACGATTGTGCCAACTATTTGTTTTACTTATCGAAGGTGCTCAATGATGATGCCAATAGATTGTTTTCCTGCCATAGGTGTACCAACGGGCTATTTTCTTACTGAAGGTGCCTAGCGACCAGGCCAATGGGCTCCTTTGCCCAATTAGGGTACCCAACGATGGTGCCAATTGGCTATTTTCTCATTCAAGGTGCCCAATGACCATGCCAACGAGCTTTTTTTTCTCACCAAAGGTGCCTAGTAGCTATGTAAGTGGGTTTTTTTCTTACGTAAGGTGCCCAACAACAGTGCCATCGACTTATTTTTCTTATCAAATGTGCCTAGCAATCATGCCAAAGGGTTGTTTTGCCCAGCAAAGGTGTGCGAGTGCACTGTTTTCTAATAAAACGTGCCTAGCGACTATGCCAATAGGTTTTTTGCCCACCAAAGGTGCCCATCAACAATGCTAAAGGGTTGTTTTCTCACCAAAGGTGAGCCACGACCATGCCAACGGGTTGTTTTGCTCAACAAAGTTGCTTGACAACTATAACAATGTGTTGCTTTTCCCACCATGGTTGTGCCAACGGGATGTTTTCTCACCAAAGGTGTCTATTGACCATGCCGGTAGGCTCTTTTTCCCATCGAAGGTGTCCAATGACAATGCCAACAGGTTCTGGTTGTTTTGCCCACCATAGGTGTGCCAACGAACTATTTTATTACTGAAAGTTCCTAGTGACCATGCGAACAAGCTATTTTGCCCATCAAAGGTTCCCAGCGACCTTACCAACGAGCTCTTTTTGCATCGAAGGTGCTGAACCCACCGTCCCAATGGGTTGCTTTCTCAACGAAGGTGCTCAATGACTGTGCCAATGCTTTATTTTACTAACTGAAGGTGTCCAGCGACCATGCCAACAGGTTGTTTTGGTTATCGTAGGTGCCCAACTACTATGCCAATAAGCTATTATGCCCACTAAAGGTGTGCCAATAGACTGTTTTCTTACCGAAGGTGCCCAGCGGTCGTCCCAATAGGCTATTTTCCTTATCGAAGATTCCCAGAGACCTTGCCAATGGACTCTTTTCTTACCGAAGGTGACCAGGCCACTACCCCAACGAGTTGTTTCCTCATCTAAGGTACCCTAAAATTATGCCATTGAGTTGTTTTGCTCATCGAAGTTGCCCACTGATAATGGCAATGAGCTTTCGTGCCCACCAAATGTACCTAACAACAATGCCAATGGGCTTTTTTTCTCACCAAAGGTACGCAGCGACCAAGCCAATGGGCTATTATGACTACCAAAGGTGTGCAAACAAATAGTTTTCTCATCAAAGGTGCCTAATGATTATGCCAACAGGCTATTTTGCTTAACGAAGGTTCCCAAAGACATTGCCAACGAGCTCTTTTCTCACCAAAGGTGCACAACGATGATGCCAGTGGGTTGTTTTTCCCACCACAGGTGTGTCAATAGCGATCGTGCCAACAAGTTGTTTTCCTCATTGAAGGTTGCTAGAGACCTTGCCAACTGGCTCTTTTCTCACAAAAGGTGTCTAGGACTCTACCCTATTAAGTCGTTTTCCCACATAAGGTGCCCTGAAATCATGCTATCGATTTATTTTGCTCATCGAAGGTGCCCATCGACATTGCCAATGGGATTTTATGCCCACCGAATGTACCCAACAATAATGCCAAGGGCTTTTTTCACACTAAAGGTGCCTAACGACCATGCCAACAGCCTATTATGCCCACCAAAGGTGTGCTAAGGGACAGTTTTCTCATCAAAGGTGCCCAATGATTGTGCCAATGGGCTATTTTGCTCAAAAAAGGTTCCCAGAGACATTGGCAATGGGCTCTTTTCTCACCAAAGGCATGCAATGATGATGCCAGTGGGTTGTTTTTCCCACCACAGGTGTGCCAATGGGCTATTTTCTCATTGAAGGTGCCTCACGACCCTGCCAACTGGTTGTTTTCATGCCAAAGGTGCCCAATAACATTGCAAACTGGTTGTTCTCTCATTAAAGATGCCCAACAACTGTGTAGACATGCTATTTTGTCATCGAAGGTACCTAACGACAATACCAAAGGGTTGTTTTCACATCAAAGGTGCCTAACGTCCGTGCCAACAAATTTTTTTACTCTTCGAAGGTGCCCAACGTCGATGCCAATGGATTATTTTCCCACCACAGGTGTGCCAACGGGCTATTTTCTCACTGAAGGTGCCCAGCAACCATGCCAATGGGCTCCTTTACCCAATTAGGGTGCCCAATGATAGTGTAAATGGGCTACTTTCTCATGTAAGGTGCCCAACGGCCTTGCCAATGGGTTATATTCTCACCAAAGGTGCCCAGTAATTGTGCAAATGGGTTGATTTTCTTACCTAAGGTACCCAACAATCGTGCCATCGACTTGTTTTTCTCATCGAACGTGCCTAGCGACCATGGCAACGGGTTGTTTTATCCAACAAAGGTGTGCGAACGAACTATTTTCTCATCAAACGTGCCTAGCGACCATGTCAATGGGCTTTTTTGCACACTGAAGGTGCCCACCAACAATGCTTGACCATGCCAACAGATTATTTTGCTCACCAAAGTGACCCAACAACCATAACAATGTCTTGTTTTTCCCACCAAAGTTGTGCCAACGAGCTGTTTTCTCACCGAAGTTGCCTATTGACCATGCCAATGGGCTCTTTTTCCCACCAAAGGTGTCAAACGATAATGCTAATAGGCTCTGGTTGTTTGCCCACCATAGGTGTGCCAACGGACTATTTTATCACTGAAAGTACCCAACGACCATGCCAATGAGCTATTTTGTCCATCGAAGGTTCTCGACGACCTTGCCAACGTGCTCTTTTTGCATCGAAGGTGCTAAACCCACCGTCCCAACGAGCGGTTTTCTCATTGAAGGTGCCCAGCAACTATGCCAACGGGTTGTTTTACTTACCAAAGGTGCCCAACGACAACAGTAAAGGGTTCTTTTCCCAAGAAAGATCCCCAGCGACCTTGCCAATAGGTTGTTTTTCTTACTGAAGGTGCCCAACGACCGTTCTAATGGGCTATTATGCCCACCAAAGGTATACCAACGGACTATTTTCTCACCGAAGGTGCCCATCGGTTGTGCCAACAAGCTGTTTTCCTCATCGAAGGTTCCTAGAGATCTTGCTAACTGGCTCTTTTCTTACAGAAGGTGATCAAGCCACTATCCTAATGGGTTGTTTTCTCATCTAAGGTGTCTTGAAACTGTGCCATCGAGTTGTTTTGCTCAACGAAGGTGCCCACTGATAATGCCAATGGGCTTTTGTGCCCACCGAATTTACCCATCAATAATGCCAATGGGCTCTTTTCTCACTAGAGGTGCCTAGTGACCATGCGAATGGGCTATTATGCCCACCAACAGTGTGCTAACAGACAGTTTTCTCACCAAAGGTGCCCAAAGATTGTGCCAATGGGCTATTCTGCTCAACAAAGGTTCCCAGAGACATTGCCAACATGCTCTTTTCTCACCAAAAGTGCACAACGATGATGCCAGTAGGTTGTTTTTCCCATCATAGATGTGCCAATGGGCTCGTTAGCGTAATGAAGGTGCCCAACAACAATGCCAACAGGTTATTTTCTCATCGAAGGTGTCCAACGACCTTGCCAACTGGTTGTTTTCACGTCAATGGTGTGCAACAACATTGCAAATGGGTTGTTTTCTCATCAAAAGTGCCCAACAATCATGCAGATGTGTTATTTTGCCATCGAAGGTACCCAACGACAATACCAAAGTTTTGTTTTCACATCAAAGGTGGCTAGTTACCGTGCAAATGAATTGTTTTGCTCGACGAAGGTGCCTAATGACGATGCCAGTGGATTGTTTCCCAGCTATAAGTGTGCCAATAGGCTATTTTGTCACCGAAGGTGCCAATGGGTTCTTTTTCCCAATTATTGTTCCCAATGATAGTGCTAATTAGCTATATTCTCATCTAAGGTGCCCAACAACTGTGCCAATGGGTTGTTTTCTCACTGAAGGTGCCCAATAACTGTGTAAACGAGTTGTTTTCTCACCTAAGGTGCCCAGCAACCATGCCTTTGAGTTGTTTTTCTCATCAATGGTGCCAAACGTCTATACTAACGGGTTGTTTTACCCACCAAAGGTGTGCCAATAGACTGTTTTCTCATCAAATGTGCCCAGCTTCCATATCAATGGGGTTTTTTGGCCACTAAAGGTGCCCATCAACAATGCCAACAGGTTGTTTTCTCTCCAAAGGTGAGCAACAACCATGCAAATGGGTTGTTTTGCTCACCGAAGGTGCGCAACAACCATTACAATGTGTTGTTTTTCCCACCATAGTTGTGCCAATGGGCTGTTTTCTCACCAGAGGTGCCTATTGACCATGCCAATGGGCTCTTTCACCCATCAAAGGTGCCCAACAAGAATGCCAACGGGCTTTGGTTGTTTTTCCCACCATAGGTGCGCCAACAAACTATTTTATCACTAAAAGTACATAGTGACCATACCGACAGGCTATTTGCCCATCGAAGGTTCCCAACGACCTTGCTAATAGGCTCTTTTAGTATTGAAGGTGTTGAACCCACTGTGAAAATAGGTTGTTTTCTCATCAAAGGTACCCAACGACTGTGCCAATGGTTTGTTTTACTCACCGTAGTTGCCCAGCGACATTGACAAAGGGCTATTTTCCCACGGAAGATCCCCAGTAATTGTGCCAACAGGTTGTTTTGCCTACCAAAGGTGGTCAACGACTATGCTAATAGGCTATTACGCCCACCAAAGGTGTGCCAACGGACTGTTTTCTCACCGAAGGTGCCCAGTGATTGTGCCAATAGGCTATTTTCCTTATCGAAGGTTTACAAAGACCTAGCCAATGGGTAGTTTTCTCACCCAAGGTTCCTAACCCACTGTCCTAACGGGCTGTTTTCTCACCTAAGCTGCCCTAAAACTGTGCTATTGAACTGTTTTACTTACCGAAGGTGTCTAGGGACCATGCCAACGAGTTTTTTGGCCCACCAAAGGTGTGCCAGCGGACTATTTTCTCATCAAACGTGCCTAGCGACCATGCCAATGGACTTTTTTTCCCATCGAAGGTGCCCACCAACAATGCCAACGGACTGTTTTCTCATGAAAAGTGAGCACCGATCATGCCAACAACTTGTTTTGCTTACTGAAGGTGCCTAACGACCATACCAATGGGTTGTTTTCCCACCATAGTTATGTCAACGAGCTGGTTTCTCACTGAAGGTGTCTAGTGACCTTGCCAATATGCTCTTTTGCCCATTGAAAGAGCCCACTGAAGGTGCCCAACAATAATGCCAATGGGCTTTAGTTGTTTTGCCCAGCACATATGTGTCAATAGACTGTTTTATGATCAAAGGTGCCTAGTGACCAAGCCAACAGGCTATTTTTTCCATCGAAGGTTCCCAATGACAATGCCAATAGGCTCTTTTCGCATCGAAGGTCTTGAACCCACCATGTCAACAGGATGTTTCTTAACAAAGGTGCTCAGTTATTGTGCCAATGGTTTGTTTCACTCACTGAAGGTGCCCAGCGACAATGATAAAGGGCTTTTTTCCCATTAAAGATACCTAGTGGCCGTGTCAATAGTTTATTTTGCTCACCGAAGGTACCCAGCGACCATATGAATGGTCTATTATGTGGACCGACGGTGTGTTAACAGACTGTTTTCTCACCAAACGTGCCTAGTGATTGTGCCAATAGGTTGTTTTCCTCACCGAAGATTCCAGAGACCTTGTCAACAGACTCTTCGCTCATCGAACGTGCCCAACCCACTACCACTATGGGCTATTTTCACATCGAAAGTGCCCAACGACCATGCCAATAGATTGATTTCTCACTAAAGTTTCCCAACTATAATGCAAAAGGGATGTTTTCTCACCGAAGGTGCAAAGCAATCGTGCCAACAAGTTATTTTCCTCACTGAAGGTGCCCCGCGACCATGCCAGCGAGTTGTTTTGCCTGCTAAAGGTGTGCCAACGTGCTGTTTTCTCACGAAAGTTGCCTCACGACCATGCCAATGTGCTCTTTAACCCACCGAAGGTGCGTAACGCGTTGTTTTCTCATTGAAGGTGCCCAAAGACCGTGCCAATAGGATGTTTTCTCAACAAAAGTGCCTAGAAATGGTGCAAATGGGTTGTTTTCTCACCAAAGGTGCTCAGCGACTATGCCAACGAGTTGTTTTCCTACCAAAAGATGTGCCAACGGGCTGTTTTCTTGTTCAAGCCATGCACCAACTGTGCCAACTGACTGCTTCTTACTAAACATGCCTAGTGTCGCTACCTCCCATCATCAAATTTAGATCGTATTTCCTGTTTATTTTCCATTTTTATTGTTGTATAAAATTGGGAATAATAGTTTGACGATAAATTTTTTAAATGTAGAGATGTTCCAAACTCACCTTCGGGGTTTTATCTTTAATTTAATGAAATTTGATTTTTCCCTTACTAAGACCACAAAGATTATCAAGGAGATTACCAACTTCCAGTGAAGTGACGGAGAATCAATCTATGAAGCGTGGGAAAGATATAAGATTTGCATTAGAAATGCCCACACCATAACATACCTAAGGAATTCTTGTTGAAAGCATTCTAAAATGGAGTATCACCACATACGAGAGGCATAATTGATGCTGCTTCAGGAAGAGCATTGATGAGAAATAGGAGATGAAGCAGAAGAGTTGATAGAGGAGATGACAAGTAATAGCTGCCTATGGACAAACGAGCGGAGTAGACAAACCACTATTTTCTGTGAACAAAAAGGAATTGTAGTTGTTGATCAAATGATGGAGATGCAAGCTGAAATTTACAACTTAACTTGACAGCTCAACAACATAAAGGCTTCATCCTCAGCTTCGGTAAAAGTCGTGCAACTAAAGTGTGAACTTTGTAGAAAAATGGACCATGATGAAGTGGACTATTTCTTGATAAAGGATAGGGATCCGGAGTAAGTTAATTATATGGGAGTTTAATATAGATCAGGAGGGGGAAATAATCCTACACAAACACATATAACCCCAGGTGGAAGAATCACCCTAACTTCTCGTGGATAAATAATGCTGGAGGACAATTTAGACTTGAAGAATAACCAGGCTTCCAACAAGATAAACCAAGCTCAATGGAATCCAAGTTAGATAGGATTTTAGATAAAATTGGAGGCATAGAGGATGCACATAGGAGGCTTGAAAGCAAATTCGAGCAAGTCATTGAGAACCATACCTCTTCAATACACAATCTAGAGATCCAAGTAAGTCAACTAGCGGAGGCAATTTCTACTCTGAATATAGGAACCCTTCCAAGTAATACTGAGTCTAACCTAAAGGAACAGGTCATGGCCATTACTCAGACTCAGGAAAAGAAACTCGAACGTGCGAAGGAAGAGGGAGATAAGGAAGAAGGATAAATAATTATGGAATTCCTTCTAAATGATGTTGTAATCGAGCCAATGGAGGAACCTTGACTCAAATTTTTATACCCTATTCTAGCTTAGTAGAAGTCGATTTGAAGTAGGGTGATGAGGAATTCTAAAGATGTTGAATTAAACAAGGTTGAAGATATAACAAACCATCTACAAATGAGGCTCACGCTAAAGGAATCAGTCAAAAAGAAGGTTAAGGAACTCATAACGGAAGAAAACCCTAACATAACAAAAGAAAGAGGACCTAAGGGATTTTTACATTCCTTGCAGTAACAATAGAGTCAACATAGACAAGGCATTCGAAAATTTGGGAATGAGTATCAGTATGATGCCTTATACCTTTAGTCAAAAATTAAGGTTAGTAGAGTTAAAACCCACAAAGATGCTAATGAAGATGGAAGATAGAACAGTTCATCGACCAAAAGGGATTATGAAGGATGTCTAAGTGTATAATGACATTTTTACCTTCCCCACATACTTCTTTATATTGGATATTAGAGAAGATGTGGAAACTTCTTTAGGACGACCATTTTTTGCTACTGCCTGCTCAATAATTAACGTTGATGGGGGTGAACTAACTTTGAGGGTTAAAGACAACCAAATAACCTTTACTGTATCGAACAAAGACAGTTCTCCCTTACCTCTAATTAACATCAACAAAACCAAACCTCGAGAATAATGGGAAGATATTAAGGACTTGAGAAATGCATTTAGAAAGAATCAATCATGGAAGAGAAGGAGAAGGAAGGTGCAGCAGATGGAAGGTGGAACCCAAGACATTGTAGCTCATATGCAAATGTAAGATCAATGACTGCGCTACCATTACACTATTTATTTGAACCACCTCAAGCATAAGAAGAGCGTCAAGCTACTGACATTAAGAGAAGCATTACATGGGAAGCAACCCATGGATTATTAATTTGATGTTATTTCCTTTGAATTTTAGATAGTTTGAATTCCATAGTTAGGTTGTTTCGTTCCAATAAAATCGGGAAAGCAAAGGACTTAGACATGAATTTGATGATTGAGGAAGTAAGCAAAAGAGGTGAAAGGGCCATAAAGAGTTAATAAGTAATTTGGGAAAAGTGTGAAAGAACAAAAGAAGAAAAAAATAAAAAATTGGTGGAAATATTACAGGCCATGATCATGGTTTAGCAGGCCACGATCGTTGCCTGTGGCAGGATGGAACGGGACACACAAATTTCAATTTCATTTTTTACCATTTTACCCTCCATTCACCTATATATTCATTTCTTACTTCACTTCTTCACTCACTTTCATTTTAACTTTATCTATCTAAGTTTAGAACCCTTAAACACTCTCACTTCTCTCTAACCAAATTCTAACCTCCACTTTATTCTTACAAGCCAGTATATCATGAATTAAGCAGTCAACAAAGTGCGATCAATCATCGGGATGAAACCAAGTCTCAGGACGAGGGCAAAGGAACAAGGTAGCTAATTATAGAGCACCTTTCCCAATCTTCTCAGATGAGGAAGGTAATCGATTTCACTATCTTCTCAATAAACAAATTATAGTTCCTAAGTATTTTCATATTGAGACTTTAGATAGACTAGAACTGAGAGACAAGGTCGAAAATTTAGCAGAGAGAATTTAATGGGGACAGTTTATTCAATTTCAATACCTAGTTTACGAAGATCTTACCTTAGAATTCTTTACATCCCTTCAATTCTAATCTAATAAACCTTGGGAATTGTGGTTTAGGTTGCGGGGACAACCTTATAAGCTCAATTATGAGACTTTGTATGAAATTTATGATTTCCCCGATTTGTCTGTAGTGGATCAACTTGATGATTTTCGTGTCATCCCCTACTGGACTGAACTAATTGGATTAGAGCATTTCAATGCTAAAAATGCACATAGCAATATCATTAGGAGCTACGAACACTAGTTGCTGCACAAATTCATGTGTTAAACTATTATTGATAAAACAAAAACCAAAAGTGTTCGACGAAGGAACTTTTCATATTATGGTGAACGGACCATAGCATCCCAGTTTGTATAACCACCCATATCTTTAATGCAATTATTGCTACTCGATGTAAAAGGAGCAATAATTTAGGAATGGGTTATTTAGTTTTGTCCATAGTTGATTACTATAGAGTTGAGTGTAACAGAATCACGATCTACCGTCTTAAATTCATAAACCATCATCATCTGTAGGGAGTTAAAATCCTAAAGTCCCATAATATGGAAGTTCAAGATATTACTGTTAAGACACAGGTCAAGATCAGGACCAGTCAAGCGAGTCCAAGTGCTTAATAGCAATAAGAAGAGGATTCGACCAGCTAGGAGTTCGAGGAGGAAGAAGAAACAGAAGAACTGGACTAAAAGAAAGTGCTTGATATAATCTCTGCAAACACTAAGGTAATTATAGATACTCTTGTGGTGAACTCTAGAAGAATGAAGGAGATGGCCCGAACACAAAGACATTAGAGCTAGGATATATGTCGTATACATCATTACTTTAAGGCTCAAGGCATCTAATTGCCACCTCCAACACCATCCTTGCCTCCATCACCATAAGGCTTGGTTCTAACCCTTTTCTTTTTAAATTTAGTCTTTATGTTATTTTTATTTTTACTTTAATTTATATTTCTTCTTACCATGTTTGTTTGTCTCTCTCCTTCTCACATTAAAGACAATATGTTATTCAAGTGTGTGGAGTGTTATATGTTTCGCTTTGAATGTGAATTTTGCATATTGTGTGATAGTTTGTTTAGTTGCATTTTGTGAATTGTGTAAACATGTCAATGGCTTAGATGAATTGAAATTTATTTAATTTTGAACATAGTTTATTAGGTTGTAAAGAGTCATTAGCTCGTAAAATTAGTAAATTAGGTTCTTTGGCTAAATATACAAGTTAAGTAGGATTTAGCGTGAGTTTGCCACCCTTTAAATTGTCACATTCATTCATAATTTTAAGACTTTCCACTAAGGTAGCTTTGCTAGTATTTTTTCATGAAAACGAGTATCTAAAGCAATAAGGTAGGCAATATATACATACATATATATATGTTGTGTATTTGTTAATCTTAAATAAAACACTATTTGGCTAACCTTCGAGTTATGAATAGAGCTAGTAATCAGTTGAGAACGTGATGTAGGTGAGTAACCGGATCGATATGCATCACAAATGTGTGCCTCCATGTCAAAAGGCTATAATGACAGTTTAACCAAGAAGCTTAATACAAAACATGACTTAATCGATTAACTAGATCGATTAAATTAAATAAAAAGTAAATAAAATTTTTTTAATAAAACCTATCAAACTTGTGAATAACTTGACTTTTCATGAAACGTACGTAGGAGTAGTTACAGAGTTTCAATAATAAAAGAATTATTAAAATGTGTGTACAATTGAAAAGGGGTGAGTAACTTGACATTTGAGTTTTGATTAATATATAGGTTTAGTGCAGACCCCCTAGATGCAAATTTTGCATGTTAATGATTTGAAATAATTTGAAGGATTGTGTTTAAAGTTAAAGTTGTTTCATGAAGTTGAAGCCATTATCTCATTATTGCATTGGTGCTTTGTGATTTTTGTGTCTTTGTTATTTTGTTTGCTTGAGGGCAAGCAAACATTTAAATATAGGGATCTTGATAAGTGTAATTTGCATCATATTTTAGGGCTTATTTTGGTATGTATTTAATTTTTAATTCAATTGTTCAGTATGTGTTTAGGTTAGAATTGTGTTAGTTTGTTTATTATTTGTGTTTAAGTGTTTTTATGGGTTAATACAAGTCTTTGAGCTTCAATATTATGTTTGTAAGGTACCGTTTTGTGTTTGTTAGTGTTTTAGCATCAACATCAAAGAACGAAGAAGTTTCAGAGACATTCAAGCTTAAACAACAGCCCACGATCGTGACACAACAGGCCACGATTGCAACAGAAGCACCAGAGTTAGCTTATAATCATGGCCCCATGCCACGATTGTGACAGAAGCTCATGACATAGCCTATAATCCTAGCCTATATGCCACAATCGTGACAGAAGGCTCATATGTGGCCTACATCTGACAAATGCCTAGATACTAATAGACGTCAAGTTTGGAGAGATTGTTTGGACCTTTCAGGCGCTGAAAACTCTATAACTTCTCAGAACACAAAGGCTATTTAAAGAACAAGAAAAAGAGGCAAAGAAGAGATTTTTTTGCATCAACCACTTTTGGAGAAACCATGGAGAGAATTCATCGAGAGATTGAGAAAGAGAACAAGGAAGAGATAAGTGGAGAAGAAGCTAACTCGATATTGTTAAAAGGTTCCTTTCTCACCAAAGGTGCAAAGTGACCCCACTAATGAGTTGTTTTGCCCACCAAAGGTGTGCAAACGGGCTATTTTCTTACCAAAGGCACCCCGCAATCGTGCCAATGGGTTGTTTTACCCACCCAAGATGCCCATCAACTATGCCAACGAGTTGTTTTGCCCTCCAAAGGTGCCCAACAAGATTGCTAATGGGTTCTTTCCTCAATGAAGGTGCCCAGCATCTGTGCCACCAAAGCTTCCCAGCAACCAATCCAATGGGTTGTTTAGCCCACTACAAGTGTGCCAACGAGCTATTTTCTCACCGACGATGCCTAGCAACCATGTCAATGGGCTTTTTTTCCCATCGAAGGCTCCCAACGACAATGCCAACAGGCTCTTTTCTCACCAAAGCTGCCCAGCGACCGTGCCATCGAATTGTTTTCTCACAAAAGATTCCCAGTGACTAAGCCAATGGCTGTTTTACTTATCAAAGGTGCCTAATAGCAATGCCAACGGGCTATTTTCTCACTGAAGGAGCCCAACGATCTTGCCAACAAGATGTTTTACTTACCAAAAATGCCTAATGACCACGCCAATGGGTTATTTTGCCTACCATAGGTGTGGTAACAGACTGTTTTCTCACTGAACATGCCTAACAATCGTGCCAATTGATTCTTTTACCCACTGAAGCTGCCCACTGATAATGCTAATGGTGGTGCTCACCGATGGCGCCCAAAAATAATGCAAACGGGCTATTTTCTTACCAAAGGTGCCCATCTACATTGTCAATGGGTTGTTTTGCTTATCGAAGGTGCTAAGTGACCATGCCAAAGGGTTGTTTTGACCACAGCAAGTGTACTAACAGGCTATTTTTTCATTGAAGGTGCCTAGTGATCATGCCAATGGGCTCTTTTTCCCACCGAAGGTTCCCAACAATAATGCCAATGTGCCAATGGGTTGTTTTCTTACTTAACGTGCCCAACAGTTGTGCCAAAGAGTGTTTTACTCATCGAAGGTTCCCAACGATCGTGCCAATGGGTTGTTTTGCCCACCACAAGTGTGCCAACGGACTATTTTATTACCGAAGGTGCCCAGTGACCATACTAATGGGTTATTTTTCCTATCAATGGTTACTAGCTACTTTGCCAACAAACTTTTCTCACCTAAGGTGCCTGGTGATCATACCATTAGGTTGTTTTGCTCGCTGAAGGTGCCCAGCAACCTTGTAAATAGGTTGTTTTCTCACTTAAGGTGCCCAATGACTGT
Source organism: Erythroxylum coriaceum (assembly GCA_026874005.2). NCBI lineage: Eukaryota > Viridiplantae > Streptophyta > Magnoliopsida > Malpighiales > Erythroxylaceae > Erythroxylum > Erythroxylum coriaceum. The sequence continues at coordinate 5,218 of JANQAP020045976.1, read as the reverse complement.
GCCATCGAGTTGTTTTGCTCACATAAGGTGCCTAGCTACCATGCCAATGGGCTATTTTGTCTACTAAAGGCAAGCGAATGGACTGTTTTCTCACCGAAGGTGCCTTGTGACAAGGCAAAGGGGTGTTTTTCACTCCAAAGGTGCCAAAAGACAATGACAAAGGGTTGTTATCTCACTAAAGGAGCAAGCAATTGAACCAATAGGATGGTTTCCTCAGCAAAGGTGCCCAACAACCATGCTTGTAAGTTGTTTTCCCACCGTAGGTGTGGCAACGGGATGTTTTCTCGTTGAAGCTGTCTAACGATCATACATATTTAGTTCTTTTGCCCACCAATGATGCCAATGGCCCTTTTTGCCCATTGAAGGTGCCCACCAAAGATGCCTAACCACATGGTAACGAGTTGTTTTGCTCACTGAACCCCCCCAATGACCAAGCCAATGGGTTGTTTTTCTCACTACATGTGTGCCAAAAGGCTATTTTGTAACATCCCATTATCCTATGATCAAGGTTATAACCCTAGGATATTGTGCACGAGAGATTATTGAGACTTTAGTGGTACATTTCATGCATCATATGGCATACACATACACATGAATAATGTTCACACTCATTAAAATGATTGTACATGCATGCATTGACATTTTCGAGAATAAGTGATTTTTAATGTGATTAAAATATGAATTGTGAATTGTTGTCATAAAAATTGAATTGGTGTGTATTAGAATTGATTTCACATTTTTGGTGACATTTCGGATATTTTAGAAATTTATCAAAAATTTGGGATATTTTAAACTAGGAAAAACGTAGAAATAAGAGACAATTAGAAGTGTGAAAATTAGACAAATTACTGTGACAAGTGGAGTAATTAGTAAGTGCCATTTGGCAGCCACATATGAAGACATGTAAGTTGCTTTAGTGAAGGACAAGTATCACACTTGCATGTGTGACATGTGGCCATTGCAAACCAAGACACCTTGCATTCAAAGAGTTAGGCAAGTAATGACTCATCTTCACCTTTGAACTTTCTGTAGCTTTCTTTCTCTCTACACTTTGCACTCTCTAAACCGAAACTCTCTCTTACTCTCACAAACTCCTAGATTTTGTTTTAATTTCGAACATCATCACTTGACATCTTTGAATGATGCTGCATCAAGGAAGTTAGATTCTGCTATCTTTTGTGTTATTGCCTTCTTGGTATTAAGATTTTAATCTTGATCTTGGAAGTGAAAATCAAGTAAGTCATGCTTTAGTTTTATTTAACACTCATTAAAATGATTGTATATGCATTCATTGACATTTTTCAAGTATAAGTGATTTTTAATGTGATTAAAATAAGATTTGTGAATTATTATCTTAAAAGTTGAATTGGTGTGTATTATAATTGATTTCACATTTTTGGTGACATTTTGGATATTTTGGAAATTTATCAAAAATTTGGGGTATTTCAAATTAGGAAAAATGTAGAAATAAGAGACAAATAGAAGTGTGACAGTTGAACAAATTACTATGTGACAAGTGGAGTAATTAGTAAGTGACATTTGGCTGCCACATATGAAGACATATATGTTGCTTTAGTGAAGGACAAGTATGACACTTACATGTGTGACATGTGGCCATTGCAAACCAAGACACCTTGCATTCAAAGAGTTAGGCAAGTGATGACTCATCTTCACCTTTAAAGTTTCTACAGCTTTCTTTTTCTCTACACTTTGCACTCTCTAAATCAAAACTCTCTTTTACTCTCACAAACTCCTAGATTTTGTTTTAATTTGGATCATCATCACTTGACTTCTTTGCATGATGCTATATCAAGGAAGTTAGATTCTGCTATCTTTTGCACTATTTTCTTTTTGGTATTAAGATTTTAACTTTGATCTTGGAAGTGAAAATCAAGTAAGTCATGCTTTAAGTTTGATTTCACACCTATTAAAATGATTGTATATGCTTTCATTGACATTTTTTAGGTATAAGTGATTTTTAATGTGATTAAAATAAGAATTATGAATTATTGTCTTAAAAATTGAATTGTTGTATATTAGAATTGATTTCACATTTTTGGTGACATTTCAGATATTTTTGGAAATTTATCAAAAATTTGGGGTATTTTAGACTAGGAAAAATATAGAAATAGGACACAAATGGAAGTGTGATAATTAGACAAATTACTATGTGACAAGTGGAGTAATTAGTAAGTGACATTTGGTTGCCACATATGAAGACATGTAGGTTGCTATAGTGAAGGACAAGTATCACACTTGCATGTGTGACATGTGGCCATTGCAAACCAAGAAACCTTGCATTCAAAGAGTTAGGTAAGTGATGACTCATCTTCACCTTTGAAGTTTCTGCAGCTTTCTTTCTCTCTATACTTTGCACTCTCTAAACCGAAACTCTCTTTGACTCTTATAAACTCCCAAATTTTGTTTTAATTTGGATCATCATCACTTGACATCTTTGCATGATGCTGCAGCAAGGAAGTTAGATTTTGCTATCTTTTGTGCTATTGTCTTCTTGGTGTTAAGATTTTAATCGTGATCTTGGAAGTGAAAATCAAGTAAGTTGTGCTTTAAGTTTTATAGTAGTGTAAATGACATGTTGATGAGATTTTCATGTTTACAAATGGATGCATGTAGGAATGGTGTATATTTTCATACTTGTGGATTGATGCATGCATTGATGCATGCATGAATGGTGTAGATGCATGTGTGGGTGGTGAAGGAAGAAACAAATTCGTGATATGATTTACAAGGTGAAGGATTGTGATGATTGGAGTTAAATAAAGGGTAGGGAAATGTAGAAATTGTAATATGTAAAAGAATGAATTAGGTTCTATTTTGGGTTGTGATTATTCAAGAATTTACGATTTGTAACTAGAGATTTTCTAAATTGAAAAATTAGGTTTTACTAACTCATCAACTTGAGATGATAGAGAAATGTCAGGGTTTTGGCAATGAAGTGTGCTGGAGTATGATATATATAGTGTTTTTCTAACATAACTTGACCTGTGAATATCTAAATTAGATGGATTTTGATTTAGAGTAAACTAGAAATATATGGCCACATTTTTCATGAAGGAATCAAATTTGAATTCTATCCTTATAGGTCTTGAAATTTAGCTTGAATTTTAGTTCTGGCATAGGCTGTAGCATTACCCTTGATGGAAATCGTGTCCTAATTTTATCGAATAAACTATATTGATGTAGGCCTAATCAGACAAAGTTTTCTTTATAAAAGTTGTAGCTTATTCTCTTATCTTTCTATTAGCATAAATTTTGTAACTTTTGGATGTCGAAAGTGAGAGGTATAAGTTTTACAAATTGGAGTACACTAATTCTTTAATCATGCACTAGCCAAAATTTCAAACATACACAATCTATAGTATTTTGAGCATAATGCATGGAAGCATGAACCAAATTGAATGATTTTTGTTTTGTTTGAAACTTAAGACATAGAGGAACATTTGATTACAAGAAATTATTGTCTTAAAATGTCATTTTCTAGGTCATAATGGCCATACAAATCTAACCCAAAATCTGCCTGATAAAATATAGGAAGAATTGGTTAAAAGTGTGATAAGATTGTTTGATGCATTATGAATGATGTAGGCAATGTGGAATTAATTAAGTAGAGGTTTGAGAGTTTAACGCAATCAATTTGTTCATTGAATTTAGTTGATGTTGAATGAAAGGGTTAAAGTGAGTAAAGTTTATTTTGGAGTAAAGAATGCCTGGAAGGAGTTGTAAATTGTTTCTAAACTGTATCAAAGAAACATACCTAAGAATTTGTCATTGAACATGAATATTACATGATACAATTACAAATGTATTTATGATTGATTATTCATATGAAATGCACATGAGTGACATATAAATGTATGTGTTTGCATGTAGAAGAACATGTTAAGCGCCCTTTTCCAGATATTGCCGGTACATCAAGGCAATAAGCTAAAAGGAGCATTAGTGAGTAACCTAAGATGGTCTCACCTTGATTGTTTGTTTGATTCTTAATTTAACTACTATTTGATATAATTATGATATTATTGATTCTGGACAATTAATTGTCCGAAGAGTTCAATATTCGGGACTGTATTGAGAGTGTTCCTTGAATATGAATGTTATTGACTAAATGTGTTTTCAACTTATATATTGAATGTCGGACTAAGTCCGATGATCAATATCAATGAGAAAGTGAATGTGAATGCAATGAACTGAACATGATGATTGAATATGTTTGATGCATTTATTTCATGAATGCGTGAAATATAAAAGCAGTTGTGACCAGATTCACTAATGAAAAAGAGCTTAAAGCTCAGACATCCGTGGTAAGAGCCTATGGCTCAATTTGTATGATAGAGCCCGGTATCCACAACGGATACGAGACAATATGATAGAACCTGGTATCCACAATGGATACAGGATAGTGAAAAAGGCACTCGATCATAACAACGTAATTAAATGAAGTTGAGTCTCATAATCATTGCATATACATATGATATGAATAAATTGAATGATTTCAATGTTTTGAGGACTTTTATTGTATGATATGTGTGATTGATTGTCGATGATTATAATTTGCATGATCACAGAGAAATGATGAACTGTATGGATTTTAAAGCGTGACAAATTGTGAACAAAGTGTTTCGTGATATCACATGATGATAGTTGTGATGATGTGGATTATATGATAACATGAATTGTTGTGTTGCATGACAAGAGTGAACCATCAAGGATGGTTACTCAATTAAGATTGCAAAACTCAACCAAATTACAATGTTGACATTTTCAGGTTCGAGAGGGTGACGACTTATCTTTTAAGACTGCTTAGAAGAGATTTTGTATAACTTTTGGATAGTAGTCATGGCTAAAAGGTCAATCAACTGGGACTGAAGGATTAGTTTTAATTTTCGTTTAATCCTCATATGTGTAGCATACTTTATAGACAGAGCTGTTGTTGGGCCCCGTTTCCAGAGTCCAACTCAAAGGTCATAAAACGTGAGCTTATTACCATAAAGTGGGCGTAATCCAATGAAAAACATCTTAACCATTATTAATTCATTTTCATGCTTTTATACCATAACATATCTTACTTATATGTCACCACCATTCCTTGTTGGACCCCACACCCCGCCCTTAGGTCGGCCGCGTGTGTTTGCGGGACATACCGCGGCATCCAACCTTACTCAGTATTGTCCTCTTTGGTCAAGGGTGAGTCCACGAC
>JANQAP020045375.1:0-25024 GCA_026874005.2 Erythroxylum coriaceum | reverse complement strand
CAAAGTAGCATGTTGGCACGATCACTAAGCACCTACATTTCGGAAAATACCTAGTTGTCACGTTCACTAGGCACCTTCAGAGGGAAACACGACTCATTGATGCCCCTTCGGTAGGCAAAATGGCACGTTGGCACTGTCGCTAGGCATCTTCGGTGGGACAAACAGTCCATTGGGCACTTTTGGTGGGAAAAACAACCTGTTGGAACACCTTCAATACATAAAACAACCCGTTGGTGCACCTTTAGTGGGAAATAGTCTTTTGGCCATCTTCGATGGGCAAAACAGCCCGTTGGTAGAACTTCAATTGAAAAAATAGCCGGTTGGCACCTTCAATGGGAAGCACAGCTCGTTGGCACACCTTCAATGGGAAAAACAGCCTATTGTCAGGGTCGTCAGGCACCTTCGATGGAACGTTTGCTAGCCACCTTCATTGGGCAAAACAACCTGTTGGCACGATCGCTAGGCATTTTTAGTGGGCAAAATAGCCCGTTGGCACGGTCACTAGGCACCATCAATGAGCAAAACAGCCGGTTGGGCACCTTTGGTGAGAAACATAACATGCAAGGTCGCTAAGCACGTTCAGTGTGAAACATAGGCCGTTGGGCACCTTCAGTGGGAAATGTAGCACGTTGGCAAGGTCACTAGCCACCTTCCATGGGCAAAATAGCCTTTTGGAACATTCTCTAGGAACCTTTGGTAGGAGAAACAACCTGTTTACGTACCTTCGGTGAGAAAAATAGCACGTTGGCACAGTCGCTAAGCACCTTCGGTGGGTAAAAAAGCTTGTTTGAATGTATTCGGTAGGAGCACACAGTTCTTTAGCACACCTTCGGTGGGCAAAAGAAACTATTGGCACGATCACTAGGCACCTTAGGTGGGAAAACAGTCCGTCGGGCACCTTTGGTGGGAAAAACATTCCGTTGGCACACCATTAGTGGGAAAGACAACCCGTTGGGAACCTTTGGTGGAAACCCAACCCGTTGGCACACCTTCGGTAGACACAACAACATGTTTACATGGTCATCAGGCACCTTTGGTGGGAAAAATCACCCATTGGGCACCCTTGGTGGGAAACACAGCCCATTGGCACACCTTAGGTAGGCAAAACAACACATTAGCACAAGCACCGGGCACCTTTGTTAGAAGAAACATGGAATCTTTGTTAGGCACCATCAGTGAGAAACACAGCCCGTTGAGACATCGTTGGTGGAAAAAATAGCCCGTTGGCACCGTCGTAGGCACCTTGGATGGAAAACGAAGCCCATTGGTACACTCGCTAAGGGTCTTTTATGGGAAAAACAGCCCATACGGCACATTTGATGGGAAACACTGCTTGTTGGCACATGCTTGGTGGGCAAAACTGCCCGTTGACAAGGCACCTTTGGTGGGAAAATAGCCTTTTGCGCACCCTCGGTGGGATACGCAGCCCGTTGCACACCTTCGTTGGGAAAAACAGCACGTTGGCAAGGTTGCTAGGCACCTTCTGTGGGAAAAACAACTTATTGGCACACCTTCAGTGTGTTACACAGCCGGTTGGCAGAGTCGCTAGGCACCATTAGGGACAAAACAGTTCGTTGGTCCTCATCAGTGGGAAAAATAGCCTATTGTCACACCTTTGGAAGGCAAAACAACTCGTTGGCACACCTTCGGTGGGAAAAACAACTCTTTGGCACGATTGCTAGGCACCTTTGTTGGGAAAAACAACCTGTTGGGCACCATTGGTGGGAAACACAGCCTATTGGCACAAGTTTGGTGGGCAAAACAGCCTGTTGGCACAGTCGCAAGACTCCTTCGGTGGGAAAAATGGCATGTTGGGCTCCTAAGATGAGAAGCACAGCCTGTTGGCTCATTTTCAGTGGGCAAAATAGCATGTTGGCATAGTTGCTACGCACCTTTGTTGGGCAAAACAACCCGTTGGCACGTTCACTAGGCACCTTCGGTGGGAAACACAACCTCTTGGCAAACCTTCAGCGGTAAACGCAGCCCATTGGCAATGCTTCACTGGGCAAAAAAGCACGTTGACACGATCGCTATGCACCTTTAATGGGCAAAATAGCCCGTTGGTATAGTCGCTAGGCACCTTCAGTGGGCAAAACAACCAGTTAGGCACCTCTTTGGTGTGAAACATAACATATTGGCAAGGTCGCTATGTACCTTTGGTGGGAAACATAACCCATTGGGCTAGTCACCTTAAATGGGCAAAATAGCTGGTTGGCACATTCGCTAGGCACCTTTGTTGGGAAAAACAACCTGTTTGCACACCTTCGAAGGAAAAAAAACACGTTGGCATGGTCGTTAGGCACGTTTGATGGCAAAAAAGCCTGTTTGCATGCATTTGATAGGACAAACAGCCTTTTGGGCACCTTCAATTGGCAAAATAGGCCGTTGGCATAACTTCGATAAAAAAACAGCTCATTGGCACCTTTGATGGGAAACACAACCCGTTGGCACACCTTCAATGGGAAAAATAGCTCGTTGTCATAGTCGCCAGGCACCTTCGATGGAACGGTTGCTAGCCAACTTTGGTGGGAAAGAGAGCCCATTGGCACGGTCGTTAGACATCTTCGATGAGCAAAATAGCCCGTTGGTACGGTCATTAGGCACCTTCGGTGGCCAAAACAACTCATTCGGTAGGCAACTTTGGTGGGAAAAATAGCCTGTTGGTAGGATCACTAGGCACCTTTAGTAGGTAAAACAACCCGTTGGGCACCTTCGGCTGGAAAAAAATCCCATCAGTACACATTCTGTGGAAAGAACGGCCGGTTGGCATGGTCGTTAGGCACCTACGGTGGGCAAAACAGTCTGTTGGCACAGTCACAAGGAACTTTCATTAGGAAAAACGGCATGTTGGAACACCTTCGATGGGCAACACAATTCATTAGCGTGGTGGCTAGGCACCTTTGATGGGCACCTTCAGTGGGAAAAACAACTTGTTGGCAAGGTCGCTAGGCACCTTCAGTAGGCAAAACAATCTGTTAGCACAGTCGCGAGGCATCTTTGTTGGGAAAAAAAGCTCATTGGCATGGTCGCTAAGCACCTTCAGTAGGAAAAACAACTCGTCAACAATATTGCTATGCACCTTCAGTGGGAAAACGACCCATTCGTAGGGTCGCTAGACACCTTCAGTGGGCAAAGTAGTATGTTGGTACTGACACTAAGCACCTTCGGTAGGAAAAACAACACATTGCCGTACCTTCGGTGGCAAAAACAACATGTTGGCACAGTCGTTAGGGACCTTTGGTGGGCAAAACAGCCCGTCGGTACTTTTGCTACGCACTTTTGGTGGGAAAAACAAACCGTTGGCACAACTTCAGTGGGTAACATGGCCCGTTGGCATGGTCGCTAGGCACCTTTAGTGGGCAAAATAGCCCATTGACAAAGTCGCTTCGCACCTTCGGTGGGCAAAATAGCCCGTTGGAACGTTCACTAGGTACAATTGGCAAACCTTCAATGGGTAAAATTGCCAATTGGCATAGTTGCTAGGTACCTTCAGTAGGCAAAACAATCTGTTGGGCAGCATCGGTGGAAAAAACAACCCGTTAGCACACTTATGATAGGCAAAACAACTCGTTGGCACACCTCTGGTGGGCAAAACAGCCCATTGACACTATCGCTAGGCACCTTCGGAGGAAAAAACATCTTGTTGGTTACCTTCGGTGTAAACACAACCCTTTGGCACACCTTTGGTGGGAAACACAGCCAGTTGGCATAGTCACTAAGCATCTTTGGTAGGAAAAAGACCCTTTAGGCACCTTCAGTGGGAAACAAACCTGTGGTGGAAAAAACTACTTGTTGGCACGGTCGCTAGGCACCTCTGGTGGGAAAATATCCTATTGGGCACCCTCTGTGGGAAAATAGCCTATTGGCACAACTTTGGTGGGCAAAACAGCACGTTGGTACGATCACTAGGCATCTTCGGTGGGATAAACAGCACATCGGCCTAGTCGGTTGGCACCTTCGGTAGGAAAAACACCTGTGATGGACAAAACTACCTATTGGCAAGATCGCCAGGCACTGTTAGTGGGAAAATAGCTTATTGGGCACCCTCGGTGGGAAAGGAAACCCTTTGGCACACCTTCGGCGGGCAAAAAAGTACATTGGCACAGTCATTAGGCACCTTAAGTGGGAAAACAACCCTTTGGCACACCTTTAGTGGGTTACACAACCTGTTGGCAGAGTCGCTAGGCACCATTGGGGAAAAAACAGTCCGTTGGTCCATTTTGGTAGGAAAAATAGCATGTTGTCACACTTTATGCAGGCAAAATAGCATGTTGGCACACCTTCGGTGGGTAAAACAGATTGTTGGCAAGGACGTTAGGCACCTTCAGTGGGAAACACAACCCATCGAGCACCTTCGGTGGGAAACACAGCCCGTTGGCTAATCTTCGATGGGTAAAACATTATGTTGGCACAGTCGCTAAGTACCTTCGTTGGGCAAAATAGCCCATCGAGATGTTCGCTATGCACCTTTGGTGGGAAACATAACCCGTTGGCACACCTTTTATGGGCAAAACAGCTCGTTGGCACCTTTCAGGGGAAGAACACTCCATTGGGCACCTTCTGTAGGAAACATAACCCGTTGGCTCATGCTCAGTGGGCAAAGTAGCAAGTTGGCAGGGTTGCTAAGCACCTTCATTTAGGAAAATACCCAGTTGTCACATTCACTGGGCACCTTCGATGGGAAACACGACTCATTGACGCCCCTTCGGTGAGTAAAATGGCACGTTGGTACTATCGCTAGGCACCTCCGGTGGGACAAACAGTCTGTTGGGCACTTTTGGTGGGAAAAACAACCTGTTGGAACACCTTTAATACATAAAATAGCCCGTTGGTGCACCTTCAGTGAGCAAAACAACCCGTTGGCATGGTGCCAAGGCACCTTCGGTGGGAAATAGTCTTTTGGGCATCTTCAATGGGCAAAATAGCTCGTTAGTAGAACTTCAATTGACAAAATAGCCCGTTGGCACCTTCAATGGGAAACACAGCACATTGGCATGGTTGCTAGGCACCTTTGGTGGGCAAATAAGCCTATTTGGACCCATTCGGTTGGAAACACAATCTATTAGCGTACCTTCGATGGGCAAAACAAACTGTTGGCATGATTGCTAAGCACCTTAGGTGGGAAAACAGCCTTTTAGCACACCATTGGTGGACAAAACAGCCCATTGGCACATCTTTGGTTAGAAAAGCATCCCATTGACACACCTTTGGTGCACAAAACAGCCCATTGGCACAGTTGCTAGGCATCTTCGATGGGCAAAATAGCCCATTGGTATTGTCGCTAGGCACCTTCGTTAGGAAAAATAGCCCATTGGCATAGTCGCTAGGCACCGTCAGTTGGAAAAATAGCCCGTTGGCACACCTTCGGTGGGAAAAATAGCACGTTGGCACAACTGCTTGTCGCCTTCTGTGGGCAAAACAGCCCATTGGCATGGTCACAAGCACCTTCAGTGGGCAAAACAGACCGTTGGCATGGTCGTTAGGTACCTTTGTTGGGAAACGCAATCCGTTGGGCACTTTTGGTGGGAAAACAACCTATTGGTAGACCTTCGATAGGCAAAACAGCCCATTGGCACACCTTTGGTGGGCAAAACAAACCACTGACAAGATCGCTAGGCACCTTCGATGGGACAAACAGTCTGTTGGTACACCTTCGGTGGGCAAAACTCCCCATTGACACAGTTGCTAGGCACCTTCGGCAGGAAAAACAACCCTTTGCACCTTCAATAAGAAACACAGCCTATTGGCAAACCTTTTGTGGACAAAACAACACGTTGGTAAGGTCACTAAGCACCTTTGATGGGAAAAATAACCCATTGAACACCATCGGTGGGAAACACAGCCTGTTGGCACGGTCTCTACGCACCTTCGATGGGTAAAATAGCCTGTTGACACAATCACCAGGCACCTTCTATGGGCAAAGCAACTCGTTGGCATGTTCGCTAGGTGCCTTTAGTGAGAAAAATAGCCCGTTGGCATACCTTCGGTGGGTAACACAACCAGTTGGAATAGTCACTAGGCACCTTTAATGGGAAAAACAGTCTATTGGGCACCTTTGGTGGAAAAAACAGCCCTTTGGCACACCTTCAGTATGTAAAACAGCCCGTTGGCGCACTTTTGGTGGGCAAAACAACCCATTGGCAGGACTGCTAGGAACCTTTAGTGGGAAAAACAACCTATTGAGCACCTTCGATGGAAATACAGCCCTTTGGTACACATTCAAGGGGAAACACGACCTCTTGGCATGGTCGCTAAGCATCTTTTGCAGAAAAACTACACGTAGGGCACCTTCGGTGGGAAACAGCTCATTGGCACACCTTCGGTGGGAAAAGCAGCCCGTTGGCACGGTCACCGGGCAACTTCTGTGGGAAACACAGCCCATCAGCTTATCTTCAGTCGATAAAATAGCACATTGACATAGTCGTTAGGCACCTTCGTTGGTAAAACAACCCATTGGCACATTTTCTAGGCACCATCGTTGGGAAACATAGCCCGTTGGCACACCTTCGGTGGGCAAAATAGCCCATTGTCATGTTCACTACGCACCTTTGGTGGGAAACACGACCTGTTGGCACCCTATTGGTGGGCAAAACGACACATTAGAACAGTTGCTAGGCGCCTTCGGTGGGCAAAACAATTCATTGGGAACCTTCAATGGAATAAACATCCTATCGGCATGATAGAAAGGCAACTTCAGCTGGTAAAATAACCCATTTGCAAAACTTCAGTGGGTAAAACATCCCGTTGGCCTGGTTGAAAGGCACTTTTAGTGCGAAAAACAGCCTGTTGGGTACCTTCAGTAGGCAAAACAGCTAGTTGGCAGAACTTCGGTGAGAAAACAGCCCACTGGCATGTTCGCTAGGCACCTTCGGTGGGAAACACTACCCGTTGGCACACCTTTGGGGGGCAAAATAGCCCGTTGACACAGTCGCCAGCACCTTCGTTAGGAAAAACAACCTATTGGGCACCTTCGGTGGGAAACACAGCCCATTCGTAAAACTTTGATGGGCCAAATAGTTGGTTGGCACTATCGCAAGACACCTTTGGTAGGAAAAACAGCCCGTTGGGCACCTTCGATGGGAAACACATCTCGTTGGCACACCTTCAGTGGGCAAAATAGCACGTTGTCTAGGCACATTCAAAAGGAGAAATAGTCCATTTGCAAAACTTTAGTGGGCCAAACAGCCCGTTGGTGCTATCACAAGACACCTTCGGTAGGAAAAATAGCCCGTTGGGCACCTTTGATGGGAAACATAGCCCGTTGGCACACCTTCAGTGGGCAAAACAACATGTTGGCACGGTTGCTAGGCACGTTCGGTAGGAAAAGCAACCCATTGACATACCTTCGTTTTGCAACATAGTCCATTGGCGTGGCTGCTATGCATCTTTAGTGGACAAAAGAGCCTGTTGGCACTATTGCTAGGCACCTTCAGTAGGAAAAACAACCCATTAGCAAAACTTTGGTGGGCAAAACAGCCCATTGGCAATGTCGCAATACACCTTTAGTGGGAAAAATAGCTTGTTGGGCACCTTCAGTGCAAAACACTTCCCGTTGCACGCCTTTAGTGAGCAAAACATCATATTGACTAGGCACCTTCGATGGGGAAAACAAAACGTTGTCACGATTGTTAGGCACCTTCAGTAGGAAAAACAGCTCATCGGGCACCTTCAGTGGGATACACAGCCTGTTGACAAACCTTCAGTAGGCAAAACAGCAGGTTGGAATGGTCGCTAACCACCTTCGATGGGAAAAATAACCTTTTGGCACGTTTGCTAGGCACCTTCGGTCAGAAACATATCCCGTTAGCACACATTTGGTAGGCAAAATAGCCCGTTGGCACATCTTTGGTGGGTAAAACAACACATTGCCAGAACTTTGGTGGTAAAACAGCACGTTGGCATGGTTGCTACAGACCTTCATTGGGCAAAATAACCCTTTAGCACGTTCACTAGGTACCTTAGGTGGGAAACATAACCCTTTGGCACGTTTGCTAGGCACCTTTAGTGGGAAACACTGCCCATTGGCATGGTCATCAAGCACCTTCGGTAGGAAACATAGCCCATTAGCTCACCTTTGGTGGGCAAAATAGTAAGCTAGAACAGTAGCTGGCCACCTTTGTTAGGCAAAACAGCCCAATGGCACGGTCGTTAGACACCTTCGGTGGGCAAAATAGCCCATTGGCATGGTCGCTAGGTACCATTGGTGGGAAAAACAACCCATTTGCTAGGTCACTTCGGTGGGCAAAGTGACCCATTCGTATGATCGCTAGACACCTCTGGTCAGCAAATCAGTCCATTGGGCACAGTGACTCGGCACCTTCTATACTCAAATCAGTCCGTTGGGTACCTTTAGTGGGAAAAATAGCTTGTTAGAAAGGTCGTTAAACATCTTTGGTGGCAAAAACAGCCTGTTGGGCATCTTCGGTGGGAAACACAACTCGTTGGCACACCTTTAGTAGGCAAAATAGCCTGCTGGCATGGTCGCTAGGCACCTTTGGTGGGAAAACAGCCTGTTGGGCACCCTCGATGGGAAACACAGCCTACTAGCATAGCTTTGGTGGGCAAAACAACACATTGCATGGTCATTAGGCACCTTCGACGAGAAAAATAGCCCGTTGACATGGTCGCTAGGCACTATTAGGGGGCAAAATAGTCCGTTAGTCCCCTTCAGTGGGAAAAATAGCTTGTTGCCATACTTTTGGTAGGCAAAACAACTTGTTGGCATGCCTTTAGTGGGCAAAACAGCTCATTGACATGGTTGCTAGGCACCTTTGGTGGGAAAACAGCCCGCTGGGCACCTTTGGTGGGAAACGTAGCCCGTTGGCATAATTTCAGTGGGTAAAACAACCTGTTGGTAAGGTCGCCAGGCATTTTCGGTGGAAAAAATAACCTATTGGGCACTTTCGGTGGAAAACACAGCCAGTTGGCTCATCTTCGGTGGGAAGAACAACACATTGTCACAGTCACTAGGCACCTTCATTCGACAAAACGACCCGTTGACACATTCACTAGGCACCTTTGATCGAAAACACAGCCCATTGGCAAAGTCGCTAGGCACCTTTGACTAGAAAAATAGCCTATTGGCACACCTTCGGTGGGAAAAACAATGCATTGACGCAACTACCAGGCACCTTCTGTGGGCAAAACAGCCCATTGGTGTGGTTGCAAGCACCTTCGGTGGGAAAAATAGCTAGTTGGCACACATTAAGTGGGCAAAACAACTCATTGGCATTGTCGTTACGCACCTTTGTTGGGAAAAATAGTTTGTTGGGCACTTTTGGTGGGGAAACAGCCTATTGACACAACATCGTTAGGTAAAATAGCCCGTTGGCACACCATTGGTAAGCAAAACAGCCCGTTGGTAAGATCACTAGGCATCATTAGTGTGAAAAACAGCCAGTTGGCACACCTTCGGTGGGTAAAATAGCCCGTTGGCACGATCGCTAGGCACTATTGATGTAAAAAATAGGTCATTGGCACACTTTCAATGGGCAAAACAGCACGTTGGAACGGTCGCTAGGCACCTTTGGTGGGAAAAATAGCCCGTTGGACTCCTTCAATAGAAAATACAACCCGTTGGCACAACTTTGGTGGGCAAAATAGCAAGTTGGCATAATCGTTAAGCACCTTCGATGGGCAAAATAGTCCGTTGGCATGGTCACTAGGCACCTTTGGTGGGCAAAAAAAGCTAGGTACCTTTGGTTGCCAGGCAGCTTTGGTGGGCAAAAAATAGGTTATTTTTTGCACAACAGGTTGGGAACATTTCTACGCACCTTCGTTAGGTAAAATAACCTGTTGGCATGGTTGCTAGGCAGCATTTTATTGGGCAAAATAGGCTCTTGGCAAGGTCACTAGGCACCTTCGGTAGGAGAAACAACACAATGGCACAATTGCTAGGCACCTTAGTTGGGCAAAATAGCCTATTGGCAAGGTTGCTAGGCAGCATTTTGTCAGGCAAAATAGGCTTTTGGCAAGGTTGCTAGGCACCTTTGGTGGGAGAAACAACACAATGGCACAATTGCTAGGCACCTTTGGTGGGCAAAATAGCCCTTTAACACGGTCGTTAGGCACCTTCAGTGGGATAAACAACTAGTAGGCAAACATTCGGTGGGTAAAATAACTCATTGGCACCGTCGTTAGGCACCTTTGGTGGGAAAAACACTTTGTTGGGTACTTTTTATTGGAAAAACAGCCTGTTGGCACACCTTTAATAGGTAAAACAGCCCGTTGGCAGATGCCTGGTGACCAAAATAGCTCGTTGACACAGTCGCTAGGCACCATTGGTTCAAAAAATAGCCCGTCAACACATTTTCGGTAGGCAAAACAACCGGTTAGCACGGTCGCTAGACACCATCGATGGGAAAAACAACACATTAGGCACCTTTGGTGGGAAACATAGCCAGGTGGCAAACCTTCGGTGGGAAAAACAACACATTAGGCACCTTTGGTGGGAAACATAGCCAGTTGGCAAACCTTCGGTGGGAAAAACAACACATTGCAATGGTCACTAGGCACCTTCGGTGGGAAAAACAACCCAATGTCACACCCTTAGTAGGTTACACAGCCTATTGGCATGATCGCTAGGAATGATTGGGGGAAAAACAGTCAGTTAGTCCCCTTCAGTGGGAAAAATAGCCTATTGTCACACCTTTGGTAGGTACAATAGCTCATTGACACACCTTTGGTGGGGAAAATAGATCGTTGGCATGGTCGTTAAGCACCATTGGTGGGAAAAATAGCCCGTTGGGCACCTTTGGCAGGAAACACAGCCCGTTGACACACCTTCGTTGGGCAAAATGACCTATTAGCATGGCCACCAGGCACCTTCAGTGGGAAAAACGGCCCATTGGCTACCTTCGGTGGGAAACACAACCTATTGGCATAGTCACTAGGCACCTTTTTTGGGCAAAACAGCCCGTTAGCACGTTCGCTAGGCACCACTGATGGGAAACACAGCCTGTTGGCACACCATTGATGGCAAAAAAGTCTCATTGGCATGGTCGCTAGGCACCTTTGATGGGAAACACAACTTGTTAGCTCATCTCCAGTGGGAAAAATAGCACATTGGCACGATCGCTAGGCACTTTTGATGGGCAAAATAGCTCGTTGGTACATTCGCTAGACACCTTCGGTGGGAAGTACAACCCTTTGGTACACATTCAGTAGGAAAAAGAGCACATTGGCACAACTTCAGTGGGAAAAATGACATGTTGGCACAGTTGTTAGGCACTTTTGGTGGATAAAATAGCCTATTGGCACCTTCGCTAGGCGCCTTCAGTAGGAAAAACAACCTGTTCGCACACCTACGATTAGCAACTTAGCCAGTTGGCACGATCGCTAGGCACCTTCGGTAGGCAAAATAGTTTGTTCGCATGGTTGCTAGGTGCCTTTGGTGGGTAAAATAGCCCAGTGGCTTGTTCGCTTGGCTCCTTCGGTAGGAAAAACAGCCCGTTGGCACACCTTCGGTTGGTAACACATCTCATTGGCACAGTTGCCAGGCACCTTAGGTGGGAAACACAGCCCGTTGGCACAGTCGCAAGGCACCATCGAGGGGAAAAATAGCCCAGTGGGCACCTTCAAGAGGCAAAATAGCTCGTTGGCACACCTTTAATGGGTAAAATAGCCCGTTTGCACAATTGCTAGGCACCACTTGTGCAAAAATAATCTGTTGGCACACTTTCGGTGGACAAACCAGCCCCTTTGCAGTATTGCTACACACCTTGGTGGGCAAAATAGCCTGTTGGCATGGTTGCTAGGAATCGTTTTGTTGGGCAAAATAGGCTATTGGCAAGGTCGCTAGGCATTTTCAGAGGGAAAAACAACACGTTGGCACAATTTCTAGGCACCTTCGGTGGGTAAAATAACCCCTCAGCGTGGTTGTTAGGCACCTTTAGTGGAAAAAGCAGCTAGTAGGTACACATTCGGCGGGCAAAATAGGCTTTTGGCACCATCATTAGGCACCTTTGGTTAGAAAAACAATCCTTCGGGCACTTTTTGTTGGAAAAATAGCTTGTTGACACACCTTTGGTAGGTAAAACAGCCCGTTGGCAGACGTTTGGTGGGCAAAACAACTCATTGACCTGATCGCTAGGCACAATCAGTGTAAAAAATAACCCATTGGCACACTTTTAGTGGGTAAAATAGCTCGTTAACATGATCGGTAGACACCATCGGTGGGAAAAACAACTTGTTGAGCACCTTCAGTGCGAAACACAGCTCGTTGGCACACCTTTAGTGGGTTACACAGCCCGTTGGCACGGTCGCTAGGCACCATTGGGAGACAAAACAGTCAGTTGGTCCCCTTCGGTGGGAAAAATAACCTGTTGTCACCCATTTGGTCAGTAAAACAGCTCGTCTGCATACCTTTGATGGGCAAAACAACTCGTTGGCATGGTCGCTAGGCATCTTTGGTGAGAAAAATAGCCCGTTGGGCACCTTTGATGGGAAACACAGCCCATTGGCACATCTTTGTTGGGCAAAACAACCCATTGGCATGGCCGCCAGGAACCTTTGGTGGGAAAACGGCACGTTGGGCACCATCGGTGGGAAACACAACCTGTTGGTTCATCTTTGGTGGGCAAAATGGCACGTTGGCATAGTCGCTAGGCACCTTTGTTAGGCAAAATGGCCCATTGGCACATTCCCTAGGCACCACCGGTGGGAAACACAACCCATTGACACACCTTTGGTGGATAAAACAGCCCGTTGGCACAGTCGCTAGGCACCCTTTTGGGAAAAACGGCCCATTGGGTAACTTTGGTGGGAAACACAGCCCGTTGGTTCATCTTCAGTGGACAAAACATCACATTGGCACAGTCACTAGGCAACGTCAATGGGCAAAATAGCTTGTTGGTATAATCACTAGACACCTTCGGATGAAAACCCTTTGGCACACCTTTAGTGGGAAAAAGAGCACATTGCCACACCTTTAGTGGGAAAAACAACATGTTGGCATAGTTGCTAGGAACCTTCGATGGGTAAAATAGCCTGCTCGCACATTCACTAGGCACCTACAGTGGGAAAAATAGCCTGTTGGCACACCTTCGGTTGGCAACATAGCCCATTGGCACGGTCACTAGGCACCTTTGATGGGCAAAATAACTCGCTTGCATATTTGGTGAGTAAAATAACCTGTTGGGCACCTTCGATGGAACCACAGCCCTTTGGCACAACTTTGGTGTGAAAGATAGCTAGTTGGCAAGGTCGCTAAGTATCTTTGGTGGGAAAAACAGCCGGTTTGGCACGTTAGATGGCAAACACAGCTTATTGGTGCACCTTTGATGGGCAAAATAGCTCGTTGGTAGGTTGCTAGGCACCTTCGGTGGGAAAACAGCCTGTTGGGAACCCTCGGTGGGAAACACAGTCCATTGGCACACTTTTGGTGGGTAAAACAGCACGTTGGCACGATCGTTAGACATCTTCGATGGGAAAAACAGCCCATTGGTACACCTTCAGTGGACTACACAATTTATTGACACGGTCGCTAGGCACCATTAAGGGGTAAAACAGTTCGTTGGTCACCTTTGATTGGAAAAATAGTCTGTTGTAACACTTTGGTAGGTGAAACAGCTTGTTGGCACGGTCGCTAGGCACATTTGGTAGGCAAAATAGCTTGTTGGCACAGTCGCTATGCACCTTCGATGGGAAAACAACCCGTTGGGCACATTTGGTGGGAAACATAGCCCGTTGGCACACCTTCGATGGGCAAAACAACTCATTGGGCACCTTTGGTGGGAAGAACAACCCGTTGGCTCATCTTTGGTGGGAAAAATAACACATTGGCACAGTCGCTAGGTTCCTTCGTTGGGCAAAATAGCCCAGTGGCATGTTCTCCAGGCACCTTCGATAGGAAACATAACTCATTGGCATACCTTCGGTGGGCAAAACTGCTCGTTGGCATGGTTGCCAGACACCTTCGGTGGGAAAAACGGCCCATTGGGCACCTTTAATGGGAAGCACAACACATTGGCTCATCTTCAATGGGCAAAGCAACACATTGACACGGTCGCGAGGCAATTTCATTTGGCAAAACAGCCCGTTGTCATGTTCACTAGGCACCTTCGGTGGGAAACACGACTCGTTAGTACCCTTTTGGTGGGTAAAATGACACATTGGCATCGTCACTAGGCACCTTCGGTAGGCAAAACAGTCTGTGGGCACCTTTGGTTGGCAAAACAGTCAGTGGGTAAAATAGTTCGTTGGGCACCTTCGGTGGGCAAAACAGTCTGTTGGCACAAGTTCGATGGGCAAAACAACCCATTGGTAGAATTTCGATGGGCAACACAGCCCGTTGGCATGGTGGCAAGTAACCTTCGGTGGGAAAAATAGTCTATTGGACTCCTTTCGAGGGCAAAACAACCTATTGGTAGAACTTTGATGGGAAAAACAGCCCGTTGGCACATTTGTAGGCACCTTCGGTGGGACAAAAACCATGTTGGTTAGTTTTGGTGGGAAAAACAACCCGTTGACACACCTTCAATAGGCAAAACAGCCCGTTAGCACACCTTCGGTGGGCAAATAGCCCGTTTGCACAATCGCTAGACACCATTTATGCAAAAAACAACCTATTGGCACACCTTAGGTGGACAAACCAACCCATTGGCAGTATTGCTAACCTTCAGTGGGCAAAATAGCCCGTTGGCATGGTTGTTAGGCACCATTTTGTTGGGCAAAACAGGCTCTTGGCAAGGTCGCTAGGCATCTTCGGTGGGAAAAACAGCACGTTGACACGATTGCTAAGCACCTTCGGTAGGCAAAATGACCCTTTAGTACGGTCGCTAAGCACCTTCAGTGGGAAAAACAGCTAGTAGGCACACATTTGGTGGGCAAAACAGCTCGTTGGCACTGTCATTAGGCACCTTCAGCGTGGAAAAACACTCCGTTGGGCACTTTTTGTTGGAAAAATAGCCTATTGGCCTAACTTTAGTAAGTAAAGCAACCCGTTTTATGGGCAAAAAAGGTTGTTGGTACCCTTCGTGGGAAAAATAACCTATTGTCACACCTTTGGAAGGTAAAACAGCTCATCGACATACCTTCAGTGGGCAAAACAGCACGTTGACATGGTCCCTAGACACCTTTGGTGAGAAAAATAACCCGTTCGGCACTTTGGTAGGAAACACAACCCGTTGGTGTACTTTTATTAGGCAAAGCAGCCCGTTGGCACAATTGCTAGGCACCTTCGGTAGGAAAAATGGCCTGTTGGGCACCTTCATTTGGAAATATAGCCCGTTGGCTCTTCTTCGGTGGGTAAAATTGCATGTTGGCACAGTCGCTAGGCACCTTCGTTGGGCAAAACAACCTATTGACACATTTGCTAGGCAACAGTAGTTGGAAACACAACCCGTAGGTATACCTTCGATGAACGAAACAGCCGGTGCCATTTAGGCATCTTTGGTGGGAAACACAGCCCGTTGGCACACCTTCGATGAACAAAACAACCGATGCCCATTGGGCATCTTTGGTGGGAAACACAGCCCGTTGGCTCATCTTTAGTAGGCAAAATAGCATATTGGCACAGTCTCCAGGCAACTTCAATAGGCAAAATACCCCGTTGGTACATTTGCTAGACACCTTTGGTGGAAAAAACAGCCCTTTAGCACACCTTCAGTGGGAAAAAAAGCACTTTGGCACTCCTTCACTGGGAAAAATAGCATATTGGTATAGTTGATAGGTGCCTTTGATGGGTAAAATAGCCTGTTGGCACGCTCACTAGGCACCTTCGGTGGAAAAAATAGCTTGTTGGCACACCTCTGGTTGGCAACACTAAGCACCTTTGGTGGGCAAAATAGCTCGTTGGCAAGTCGCTAGGCAGCTTCGGTGGGGATAATAACCCAGCGGCATGTTCGCTAGGATCCTTCGGTGGGAAAAACAATCCATTAGCATACCTTCAGTTTGTAACACATCCTGTTGGCACAGTCGCTAGGTATCATTAGAGGGCAAAACAGTTCGTTGGGCACTTTTGGTGGAAAAACAGCCCGTTGGCGCACCTTTGATGGGCAAAATAGCTCATTGGCATGACTGCTAGGCACCTTCGGTGGGAAAAACAACCTGTTTAGATCCTTCAGTAGAAACACAACCCTTTGGCACACCTTCGATAGAAAACACAACTTATTGGCACACCTTTGGTGGGAAAAACTACTCGTTGGCATGGTCGCTGGGCACCTTTAGTGGGAAAATAACCTATTAGGCACCCTTGGTGGAAACACACAGCCTGTTGGCACACTTCCGTGGGTCAAACAGCACGTTGACGCGGTCGTTAGACACCTTTGATGGGAAAAATAGCCCATTGGCACACCTTCAATAGGTTACATCCCCCGTTGACACGGTCGCCAGGGACCATTAGGGGGCAAAACAGTTTATTAGTCCCCTTCGGTAGGAAAAATAGACTGTTGTTACACTTTTGGTAGGTAAAACAGCTCGTTGGCATGTCATTGGTGGGTAAAACAGCTCGTTGGCAAGGTCACTAGGCACCTTCCATGGGAAAAATGCCCGTTGGGAACCTTTGGTGGGAAACATAGCCTGTTGGCATACCTTAGGTAAGCAAAACAATACGTTGGCACGATCGCTAGGTTCTATAGTATTTTGATTATAACTTGCAAGACACTGAACCAAAATGCATGAATTCAATGTCATTAAAAACTTAAGAAATATAGGAACATTTAATTAGAAGAATGTGTTGCTTAAAAACCTCATTTCTAGGTCATAATGATCATGCCTAACTGACCCGAAAATCTGCCTTGAGAAAAAATTTGGAAAATTAAAGCTATAGGTTGAAATTTTGGTTTCAAGTTCATCTTCCTCTTTTAACCTATTTTACATGTCTTTAAGGCATGAATTTAAAGAAACACAACGAGTGAAAGTTGTAGATATAGGTCTTATCTTGACCTCTATGAAAGTTGCTTGATAAAATAGTCACTAGAGCTTAAGTTATGCTTTTTTTTCTAATACTGCTTGTGACAAACCCTTGTACAGAAACCTTATATTATTTCCTTATTTTTAGGGACTTCAGAGCTCGAATTGGTCAAAGTATAAAACATGAAAAATGATTTTTGATGTCTTATTAATGCTTCTATGAAGAAGTTTGGCTAGAAGATATCTTGATAAGTTTTTGTAGTTAATTGAAGTCATACTCTAAAATAATGGATTTGGATGAGACAAATATGGAGATTTTGATATGTTTAAGGAATACATGAGTTCTTTTAATGCAAACATGATCTTAAGAACATGATAAATTTGTATAAGGTATGGATGAATGAGAATTGAAGAACATAGGTTATTTATAAATGAGAATTGGGTGAATGTATGAGTATTTGTTGCTCGAAAATTTTGGTGAATGTATAGATTTAGCTTGCTAAAATTTTAGATATAAAGTACCCATTGTGTGTGTTTTTTAAGAAGCTTTTTGATCATGGAAATGTTCCACGATAAGTGTAGATATGAGTTGGTAATGATATAAAGATGTTTTCATCAATGTAATGTGATTCAAAGTATGTAAGTGATGAATTGGGAATGATTGAATGAGAACAAGGAAATTATGGGAGTATATAACCCTAGGAACAAGAGTGGTATATGTATGGGTGATCAAGTGTATTAAAGAAACATACCCAAGAATTTGTCATTAAACATGCATAATACATGATACATGTATAAATGTGCTTATTCATCTGAATGTGCAATGTAGTAATATGAAAATGTATGTGATTGCATATAAAAGATCACTCCACTTCCAAACATTGTTGGGACTTCAAGGCAATAAGCTAAAGGGAGCATTTGTGAGTAACTTAAGATGATCTCACCTTGATTTTTTGTTTAATTTTGAATGTAAATTGATATGTGATGTTGTATACTGAATTTTGGACATAAAATATTCGAGGCATTTAATGCATGAATAACACATTAGAAGTGTTTCTTAAATATGAATGTGAATTAATATGTGATGTTGTGCACTGATTTCTGGACATAAAATGTCTGAGGCGTTTTATACATGAATAACACATTGGAATTGTTCCTTAAATGTGAATGTGATTGAATAAATGTGTTCTCAACTTATATGTTGAACGTTGGACCAAGTCCAATGATCAATGTGAATGAGAAAATGAATGCGAATGCAATGAACTGAACATGATGATTGATTATGTTTGATGCATTCATTCCATGAATGCATGAAATATAAAAGGAGTTGTGACCGGAGTCATTAATGAAAAGGAGCTTAAAGCTCAGACATTCGTGGTAAGAGCCTATGGCTTAATTGGTATAGTAGAGCTTGGTATCCACATCGAATACGAGAAAGTATGATAGAGCCCGGGATCCATAACGAATACAGGACAGTGAAAAAGGTACTCAGTCACAAAAACGTAATAAATGAAATTGAGTCTTATAAATATTGCATACACATATGAAATGAATAAATTGAGCAATTGCAATGTTTTGAGGACTTTTATAGTATGAAAGTTGTGAATGTTTATCAATGAATATATTCTGTATGATCACAATGAAATGATAAATTGTATTGATTTTGAATTGTGACAATTATGAACAAAGTGCTTTGTGATATTACATGATGGTAATTAAGACGATGTGAATTATATGATAATGTAAATTGTGTGTTGCATAAAAAGAGTTAACCATCAAGGATGGTTACTCAATTGAGTTTACAAAACTTAACCAAATTAGAAGAAATCTTGTACAACTTTCAGATAGAAGTTATGGCTCAAAGGTCAGTCAGCTGGGACTGATGGATTAGTTTTAATTTTGTTAACTCCTCTTGTATGTAACTTATTTTGTAGACAGAAATGTGGTAAAGATGGATAATGGCTATAATGCTACATTGTAAATTAAGGTTATGAAATGAAATAAGGAAATTTTGGATTTTTGACATTATGTTATTTATGGTTTTAATTATGATGCCATAAGATACATTGAAAGTTAATAGGTTAGCACGCCACTTCTGTCGGGCATGTGCAAAAATATCTAAAGGGTGTACGTGTACGTGTCGGATGGAAACAGGGTGTTACACCAACGACCATGTCAATTGGTTGTTGTCTCACCGAAGGTGCTCAGGGACTGTGTTAATGGGCAATTTTCTAATCGAAAGTGCCTAGTGACTATGTCAATAAGTTGTTTTCCTCATCAAAGGTGCCCAATGATCATACTAATTGATTGTTTTAATCAATGAAGGGGCCCAGCAACTGTGCCAAAAGTTTGTTTTACTCGTCGAAGGTGTCCAACCATCATACCAACTGGTTGTTTTCTTATCGAAGCTACCTAATGACTGTTGAAATGGGTCGTTTACTCATTTAAAGTGCCTAGGGATGATGTGAACGGGTTGTTTTGTTCATCAAAGGTGCCCAGTGACCCTGACAATAGGTTATTTACTATCTGAAAGTGCCATGTGACTATGTCAACAGGTTGTTTTGCTAACCAAAGATGCCCAGCGACCATGCCAATTGGTTGTTTTGCCTACCAAAGATCTGCCAATGGGTTGTTTTCTCACCGAAGCTACTCAACGACCATGCCAATTGGTTGTTTTTCTCACCTATGGTGCCCAGTGACCATGCCAATTAGTTATTTTCTCATCCACACTGCATAGGGACCATTGCTATTGACTCTTTTTCATCAAAAGTTCCCAACAAATATGTGAATGGGTTTTTTTCCTCACCGAAGGTGCCAACAACCATGTCAACTGGTTGTTTTGCCCATCAAAGATGTGCCCACAATGTGCTTTCTCACTGAAGGCCAATAACCATGGCAGCGGGTTGTTTTGCCTACCAAAGATGTGCCAATGAGTTTTTTTTCTCCCTAAAACTACCTAACGACTGTGTCAACAGGTTATTTTGCTCACTGAAAGTGCCCAACAACCATGTCAACTTGTTGTTATCTCACCAATGGTGCTCAGGAGTGTGTCAATGGGCAATTTTCTAATTAAAGGTGCCCAGTGACTATTTCAAAGGGTTGTTTTCCTCATCGAAGGTGCCCAACGATTATGCCAATTGGTTGTTTTGTTAAATGAAGGTGCCCAACAACTATGCCAAAGGTTTGTTTTGCTCGCTGAAGGTGTCCAACCACCATGCCAACTGGTTGTTTTCTCATTGAAGCTGCCCAGTGACCATTGCAATAGGTCGTTTACTCACTGAAAGTGTCTAGTTATGATGTGAACGGGTTGTTTTACTCACCAAAGTTGGCCAGTGACTCTTACAATGGATTATTTACTTAGTGAAAGTGCCCAGTGACTGTGTCAACGGGTTGTTTTGCTCATCAAAGGTGCCCAGTGACCATGCCAACTGATTGTTTTGCCCACCAAACTGTTTTCTCACCGAAGCTACTCAGCAACCATACTAAGTGATTGTTTTACTCACCTAAGGTGTGACCATGCCAATTGGTTGTTTTCTCATTAACGTTGCATAGCGACTGTTGTAATGGCCTCTTTTTCACCAAAAGTGCCCAACAACTATGTCAATAGGTTTTTTTGGTCACCAAAGATGCCCAACAACCATGCCAACTGGTTGTTTAAAGATGTGCCCAAGGACTGGTTTCTCACTGAAGGTCAGTAACCATGGTAGCGGGCTATTTTGCTCACCAAAAATGTGCCAATGAGTCTTTCTTACTGAAAATGCCCAATGACTGTGTGAATGGTTTGTTTTGCTCACCGAAGGTGTCCAATGACTATGTTGACCAGTTTTTTCTATCCGAAGGTGCCAAATGACTATGTCAACGAGTTGTTTTCCTCATAGAAGGTACCCAACAATCATATCAACTAGTTGTTTTGCTCACTGAAGGTGCCCAGTAACTATGCCAAAAGGTTGTTTTGGTCACCGAAAGTGGCCAACGACCATGTCAACTGGTTGTTTTCTCATCGAAACTACACAGTGACCGTTATAATGGGTTGTGTTCTCACCAAAGTTACCCAACAACCATTACAATCGGTTGTTTACTCACTGAAAATGCCTAGTGACTGTGTCACCAGCATGCTTTGCTCCCTAAAGGTGCCCTGTGACCATGCCAATAGGTTGTTTTGCCCACCAAAGATTTGCTAATGGGCCGTTTTCTCATTAAAGCTAGTCAGTGAGCATGCCAACTAGTTGTTTTGCTCACCTAAGGTGCTTAGTGACCATGCCAACAAGTTATTTTACTCTCTGAAGGTGCCTAGGAACTTCTCACAACTGGTTGTTTTCTCACTAAAGCCTCCCAACGACTATTACAATGAGACATTTTCTTACCAAAAGTGCCCAGTGACTATGTCCATAGTTTGTTTTACTCGTCGAAAGTGGCCATCGACTATGCCAACTGATTGTTTTGCCCACCGAAGATGTGCCCACAGACTGTTTTCTAGCTGAAGGTGCCCATCAACCATGCCAGCAGGTTGGTTTGCCCACCAATGATGTGTAAAGTGCCCAGCGACTACGTCAATGAGTTGTTTCACTCACCAAAGATTCCCAGCAACCACGTCAACTATTTTTTTCTCACAGAAGGTGCCCAGTGATCTTGCCAATGGGCAATTTTCTCATCTAAAGTGCCCAACGACCGCGTCAACAAGTTGTTTTCCTCACAAAAGGTGCCGAATGATCATATCAATTGTTTCTTTTACTCACTGAAGGTGCCCAATAACTATGCCAAAGGGTTGTTTTGGTCATCAAAGGTGGCCAATGCCTATGCCAACTGACTGTTTTCTCAACGAAGGTACCCAAGAACCATTACAATGGGCTATTTACTCATCAAAAGTGCCCAGTGACTGTGTCACCGGGTTGTTTTTCTCACTGAAGGTGCCCAGCAGCCATGCCAACTCGTTGTTTTTCCCACAAAAGATGTGCCCACAGATTGTTTTCTCACTGAAGGTGCCCATCAACCATGACAATGACTTGTTTTGCCCACCATTAATTTGCCAATGGGTTATTTTCTCACTAAAAGTGCCTAACGACTATGTGAAAGGGTTATTTTGCTCACCAAAGGTGCTCAACGATCCTTATAATGGGTTGTTTACTCATTGAAAGTGCCCAGCAACTATGCCAAAGGTTTGTTTTGCTCACCAAAGATGCCCAATGACCATGCCAACTGGTTATTTTGCACACCAAAGATTTGACCAGGACTTGTTTCCTCACCGAAGGTGCCCAACAACCATGGCAGCGGGTTGTTTTGCCCACCAAAGACGTGCCAATAGGTTGTTTTCTCACTTAAAATGCCCAGTGACTGTGTGAATGAGTTGTTTCGCTCACCGAAGGTGCCCCACGACCATGTCAACTATTTTTTTCTCACCAAAGGTGCCCAATGATCTTCTCAATGGCCAACTTTCTCATCTCAGATGCCTAACGACAGTGATAATGGGCAATTTCTCATCGAAAATGCCCATCGACTGTGTCAATAGGTTGTTTTCCTCACTGAAGGTGCCTAGTGATCATGCCAACTTATTGTTTTACTCAACGAAGGTGCCCAGTAACTATGTGAAAGGGTTGTGTTTCTCACCGAAGGTGCCCAACGACCATTTCAACTGGTTGTTTTCTCATTGAAGCTGCTAAGTGACCATTATAATAGGCTATTTTCTCACCAACGGTGCCCAGTGACCATTGCAGTGGGTTGTTTACTCACTGAAAGTGCCCAGTGACTGTGTGAACAGTTTGTTTAGCTTGCCGAAGGTGTCCAGTGACCATGCCAACTGGTTTTTTTACCCACCAAAGATGCGCCCACAAACTATTTTCTCCCCGAAGGTGCCCGAAAATCATGGCAACGGGTTGTTTTGCACACCAAAGATGTGTCAATGGGTTGTTTTTTCACTAAAAGTGCCCAGCGACTATGTGAATGGGTTGTTTTGCTCATCGAAGGTGCCGAGCGACCCTTACAATGGGTTGTTTACTCATTGAAAGTGCCTAGTGATGGTGTCAAAGGTTTGTGTTACTTACTGAACGTGCCCAACAACCATGCCAACTCGTTGTTTTCTCACCGAAGTTGCACAGCGATTGTTGCAATGGACTTTTTTCTCATCAAAAGTGCCCAGAGACTATATTAATGGGTTGTTTTGCTCACTAAAAGTGCCCATTGACTGTGCCAACTAATTTTTTTCCCACCAAAGATGTGCCCACAGACTGTTTTCCCACTGAAGTTGCCCAGCAACCATGACAGTAGGTTATTTTGCCCACCAAAGATGTGCCAATGGGTTGTTTTCTCACTAAAAGTGCCCAATTTGCCCACCGAAGGTGCGCAACAACCCTTACAATGGGTTGTTTACTTACCGAAAGTACTCAGTAACTATGCCAAAGTTTTCTTTTGCTCACCGAAGGTGCCCAACGACCATGTCAACTGGTTGTTTTGCCCAACAAAGATGTACCCACATCTTGTTTTCTCACCAAAGGTGCCCAGCAACTATGGCAGCGAGTTGTTTTACGCACCAAAGATATGCCAATTGATTGTTTTCTCACTAAAAGTGCCTAGTGACTGTGTGAACGAGTTGTTTCGCTCATCGAAGGTGCCCCACGACCATGTCAACTATTTTTTTCTCACTGAAGGTGCCCAGCGATCTTCTCAATGGCCAATTTTCTCATCTTAAGTGCCCAATGACCATGTCAACAAGTTGTTTTCCTCACAGAAGGTACCCAACAATCATACCAACTGGTTGTTTTGCTCACCCAAGGTGCCCAGTAACTAGGCCAAAGGGTTGTTTTGATCACCGAAGGTGGCCAATGAATATGCCAACTAGTTGTTTTAGCATCGAAGCTACACAGTGACCATTACAACGGGTTTTTTTCTCACCAAAGGTGCCCAACAATTGTTACAATGGGTTGTTTACTCACCAAAAGTGCCTGGCAACTGTGTCACTGGGTTGTTTTGCTCACCGAAGGTTCCTAGTGACCATGCCAACTAGTTGTTTTTCCCTCCAAAGATGTGACCACAGACTGTTTCTCATCGAAGATGCGCAGCAACCATGCTAGCGGGTTGTTTTGCCCACTAATGATGTGCCAATGGGTTGTTTTCTCACTAAAAGTGTCCAATGACTGTGTAAATGGGTTGTTTTGCTCACCAAAGGTACCCAGCAACCCTTATAATGAATTGTTTCCTCAAGGAAAGTACCCAGTGATTGCGTTGATGATTAGTTTTGCTCACTGAAGGTACCCAATGACCATGCCAACTGGTTGTTTTCCACCAAAGATGTGCCTGTGCCCTGTTTTCTCACTGAAGGTGCCCAACAATCATGGCAGCGGGTTGTTTTGCACACCAAACACTACAAGGAAAATTCATTTTTGCGATGAAAATTATTGACAGAAAATAAGATCATTAGCAAATACTTACAGATGGTTAAAGCTTATTCCGTCAGTAACCTTACTGATGGTAAATTTAATACCGTCAGTAAATTTACCGATAGTATATTATCTTACTGTCAGTAAAGATACCGATAGTTTACTCTATGCCTAACCATCGATACCATTTAGCGATGTTTGTTTTGGTCCATCGGCATATTTATCGATGATAACAAACTTACCATCGGTATATTTGATAAAAGCTTTACCGACGGATATGTGTTTCTGTCAGTAATTCCTTCTACCATTACCGATGAAAAACTAGTGGACCATAGGTAACGGGTCATTTATTTACCGACGGACGTTTCTTTCCCTCAGTAAATGCGTTACTTAATTTTTAAAAAATATATAATATTGTCATTATATTTAAATTATGGTTAATGCGTAATTTTAATGATTATAAATTTATAGCATACATTTAATTTGCTAAAACAGAAATTTTGATTAATGATTAAAAGTTAAAATATCTTAATTGATAATAAAAACATTACATTGTAATAATAAGTATTTGTAATACAAACTAAATGACCAAAAGTACACTATTGATCAGGAGATGGCGGATGCTCTGGTTGGCCTTTACGCTTTAACTCATCCACCTCTTGACGGAGATGAGAGATGAACTGCATCGACTGTTGCAACAGTTCCAACGTCTGTTGCAATTGAGTTGACAATGTCTGCACTGTGCTCTCAAGTGCTTCCACTTGACTGGTGGTGGACCGCCTAGCAGATGCTGCTGTACTGGA
>JANQAP020044781.1:0-25044 GCA_026874005.2 Erythroxylum coriaceum | reverse complement strand
TACTTGGACTTCTAAATTATGTATGGAAGACGCATGACTTTTAGTGACTTGCTCAAATTTGTTTTCCAACTTCTTTTGCGCATTATCCAAAGTTCCAAGCTTATTAAGAATATTATCCAACTTAGCTTCCATTGAGCTTGTTTTGTCCTATTGGAAGCTCGATTGTCCTTGGGGTCTTAACTGCCCTCTGTTATTGTTGGTCCAGGAGAAGTTTTGGTGATTCTTCCACCCAGGGTTATAGGTGTTGGAATAGGGATTGTTACCCCCT
This sequence comes from Erythroxylum coriaceum, assembly GCA_026874005.2. Taxonomy (NCBI): domain Eukaryota; kingdom Viridiplantae; phylum Streptophyta; class Magnoliopsida; order Malpighiales; family Erythroxylaceae; genus Erythroxylum; species Erythroxylum coriaceum. The sequence goes on along the minus strand of JANQAP020044781.1, from coordinate 24,776 downwards.
CCATGTCCAAATTATGCCCCATGTAATTTACTTGCTCCGGGTTATCGTCTCTCATCAGATAGCAGCCCACCATATCATGATCCATTTGGCTGTATAGTTCACATTTCAATTACGCAATCTTCACTAGAACTGAGGATGACACCTTCATATTACTGAATTGTCGTGTTAAATTATCGATCTTAGCTTGTAGTTCTGTCATTTGGTTGATAACGATAACTCCCTTTTGTTCCCTAAAATTAGTAGGTAGCCTACTATGTTCACTAGCCCATAGAGAGCTATTGCTAGCCATCTCCTTTATTATCTCTTCTGCTTCATCGACTGTCTTTCTCATTAACGATCCTCCTGATGTTGCATCAATGATACCTCGAGTATGTGGGTTCACTCCATTGTAAAATGTCTGTCACAGGAACTCTTTGGGTAGATTATGATGTGGGCATCTCCTCTACATATCCTTGTAATGCTCCCATGCTTCATAGATAGTCTCCCCATCACCTTATTGGAAGTTTGTGATGTCCTTAATAATTTTGGTTGTCTTCAATGGGAAGTACTTATCTAAGAAGGCTCGCACTAGCTATTCCCATGTCATAATGTCGACGGGGCTTGGTGTTACTCTATCCCTAAGTGTAAAAGAAAACAGTCTAATCCTTACTGCGTCTTTTGACATCTGGTGATACCAAAAAGTATCACAAATCTCGAGAAAACTCACTATATGCGCGTTCGGATCTTCATTTGCAAGTCTATAGAATTAGACGTTCTGCTGAAGCATGTTCAAGGGGGTTAGCTTGATTTCAAAGGAGATCGCTTGAATAGGTAGTCTAGCCACTCCTTAGTTCGTAGGATTGAATCCTGGCCTCATAAAATCCATAAGGGTCCTCTGTTGTTGCACCAGGGTTAACTTCTTGATCCATGTTTCTTTGGAATTCTTCAGCCATTTGTATTTTTTCGGTTTCTTCTTCTTCTTCTCACTGAGCTTTCTTAAGGGTTCTTTCTAACTGTGTTATGTCTAAATCGAACGTCTCAATTGTGTGACTCGAACCCCTTGTCACTCTTATGTTCATACAAGAGTACGAATCCCAAGTAAAATGAACGAAAGAAAATAACAAACCTATTGCCTTAAATTATAGAACTAAATTGCCTTCCCTGGTAACAACACCAAAAACTTGTTCGCTCAAGGTTACACACTCTAAGTTTCAATATTTTTAACCTTGGTAATTACCGCAAGTGCATGGGTCATTCATATAGTACCTAAGGTGTCGATCCCATGAGGAAAGGAACTAGTCCTAAGTCTAATGGTAACTAAGTCACAAACCTAACTACTACTGCAGAAAAGTAAATCAATTAAACAATTAATTGAAGAATTGAATTGAAGAAATGTAAATATGATAACAAATCACACAACCTAATCCCAAAACTAACTTAGAAACTATCAAGTGAGAAAAAGGGGAATTCAAATTGAAATTAGCGAAAACCTAATCAATTATGTAATCCTTGACTTAATAGGTCTAGACGGTCCTAGGGTGAATTACTATCTCTCAAGTTATAATTCTTAACCCTAATTCATGATCCCTAATTTAAATTATGGAATCACGATCTCTCGATTCGCGATTGATTCAAAAACGTAAATTAGTTTTAAGTTGTCTATTAACCTATTGGAAATCTATGCTCGATATCTTGTTACACGACTCTACCAGTTTAATTCAATCCTTTACCTATCAATTCGCCTAACTCTCGTTAGCTCAAATTGATTATTTTCACTCAGCTCACCCTTTTAGTTTATTGCCACATTATTAAGAATAGGAATTTGAATCACAGTTAAATCAAAAGAAACACAACCAATTAAACTTTATTATCTTAAGAATTGAAAACCCGAAGGTGAGTATAGACAATAATCAACACTCAACAACAGCAATTTCAATAAATATCCAAATTTTATATATAAATAAAATTGAAATAAACAAAGAAACTATTGTTGGAATGGATCGTGGAGGCAGCGACAATGGGAAATCACCTATTCTGGGAAGTACCTCGCGACAAGTTTCGTCTCCTTATCTCTCTTCCTTCATCTCCTTCCTCAATCTCTCAAACCTCTCTACGGTTTCCAAAATGTGACTCACGTGAAAGCTCTCGATTCAGACTCTCCAAGGCTACTGTATATGTCCCATAATGTTCTATTTATACTTTGGGCAATCAAGGTGAAAGTCGAGGTCAAAACGGTCCAAAAATTTGTCCAAAACTTTAGTTTTTCTGTCAGGTTGATGTAGTGCACGATCGTGGCTGGCACTTTTTCCTTTCTATCACGATCGTGGCTTGAAGTGTATGATCGTGTCCTGACTTCATGCTCTCTATCACGATCATAGCTCTTGGTTCACGATCATGGCCTGGCTGTTTGTGGTTCTTCCTCTTCTGTCACGATCGTGGCCTGTGCACACGATAGTGGCCTATGCTTTTTGGCCTGAAAACTCTTTAACTTTTCCTGTTCTTCGCTGTTTACCCTACAACACTAGCAAACACATCAAGGTACCTAAAAAATATACAATTTAAGCTCAAATATTCAAACTAACCCATAAAAACACTTAAACACAAAAACTGACCTAATTAAACCCTAAATGCATACTAAACACTTGCAATGACATAAAAATACTTATCAAATCTAACCCTAAAACATAATACAAATCACAATTATCAGTGATCAAGAAAAGTAATTGATACATGATTCTTCCTTTTGATGTTATGCATCTTCCTTTATTAGGGTGAAAAGGAGCTTTTATAAATCTTCTCATGTATGAGCGAAGAGGAAACCTAATAAATAAATTACACTATCAAATTGACACCTAAATCTCTTAAATACAATCTAATAATTCTTTTTTATGATCACATAATGTACTAAGTGCTCACATCATGCTCACATGCATATTATTGTAACAAATTCTATAAAAAATTTTCCTAAGGCTCTCTCTAGTGACAAGGATACTCTCAAAACTCATATATGGTCTATTATCCTTAAAACAACCAAATATATGATATGTGATAGATGCATATTTGATTAAAATTATGCACTTCATATTTAATAAGTTTTTGCTTGATATTTCATAGTTTTGTTGCATATTTTGTACTTAATTTGCTTGAAGTTCATTTATAGGTTATAATTACTTTCATAGATCAAAAGGAGAAGAATTCAGATAAGATCATAGCATGGAACAAAGATTTGAAATAACTAAAGAACTACACGATCGTGTATATAGATAGTGTAAGCCTTTGTAAATTTATAAAGATTGAAGAATTTGGTTTATGGTCATGTGGAGTTACACACTTATGTATTTTGATATACTTGGTTATGTATGTCGCTCATGTAAATCTTTGTTCCTGTATGAAATTAAAAATTTAGGTGTTTTTGAATATACATTGTCTTTCATATGCTAGTGTAAGTGATTGTGTATATCCCTGGAGCCCTAGTTTTCCCTATAAAAAGACATGAACGTAGGAAAATTAAGGAGAGCTATGTTTTGAAGTAGTTTTAAGACGTAAAAACCTAGAGAGGCGATGATTCCAATCAAAGGATGAGGAAAATATGAAGTTAACATTAAGAGATCTAATAGAATACTACATCAAATCCAAACTTATAGAAAGATTCAATAGAAGTGATAGGTACTTAATTGATTGTATAATTATTCTATAATACTGAGCGATTAATGACATAAATTGCCTAAGCACTTAGACTCATACGTAGTTTTAGGCATAATTTAGAAGCAAAGGAGTTAAAGTGAGTCGAAAGCACTATATTTGGGCTATTTTTTGAAGATTCACACTCTCTTGTCTTCATGGAGGAAGAATGAAGAAGATTAGAGCAAATAAAGACAAGAAGATGACAAAAAAATGGAAACACAAAGTGAAGAACCAAGTTACGAATTGTTTCATGGTTATTGGAACCACGGTTGTGCATGGATTTGTATGGTGTCTCGTGTGAGTAAGACACCACACATACACCACCTGTCCATTTAATATAGCTTTGTAAGTATAAATTAAAGGTGTGTGTTAGGTGCCTGCTGGAGAGAATTGAAGGAGAGAGCTAGCTATCCATTTTGCTACATTTTTCCACTAATATTTAATGTATAAAGAAGACTTGTGTGAGGCTGAATGAAGACGTAAAGAGGGGACAACTGGAACAAGGGAGATATGTAACACCTATCCTATTTTGGCATAAAAACCTAGCTTTGAAATGATATAAGGAGTGGAGGTTTAGCTGAAGTGAGCAGGGCTGCACTTGGAGAATAAATGGTGTGATTTGGTTAGTGAATAAAGGAAGAGGGTTGAAAATTAAAACTCATAACTGTACAAAAACATGTTATAGTTGTGAGCCTCACTTATGAATGTGACAACCACATGCATGGGTGTGAGGCAACCCTCACGCCCATGCAATGTTAAGTCACGAATGTGACACATAGTCATACCTATGATAGTCCCATACACCACTATGACACAATGCCACCTCACCCTTCATTTAGTCTAGCATTTTAATATGTACCGATGGTGTGGCGGCATAAAGAAAGAGATGAAAGGTTTTGGAGTTTTCGGCTAGGAAAGAGTGGAGCTTCAAGTGAAGATGAGATGAAAAGGCAAAGCTCTCAATCGTGGGATACCCTTAGAGAGTTAGCTTCCTGACATCGATTTAAAGGTGACTTCAATGCTGACGAACTCGATTAAGTGTATTTCTCATTGACTTTATTGTTCTGTCTCCTTTTAGGGATTGATTGTGTTATCCTATGTTTAATTTTTGGGTCTTGTGTGAGAATGATTGAATTTTCTATTTGATTGTTTTCATGTAAAAACCTATTGCTAGAATTTCAATATAATCCATAATTGTTACATTTGAGATTCATTCGTAGCGATCAATGGTTTGTAATCATTAGGGTAACATAACCTAGGTTAAATGACCCAAGCTTGTGTAGTTATTGCCTTTATTAATCTATTTTTCTAATTCATAATGCGGCTATCCAATTAAATCTAGAGAGCTTGTTCTAGATTATTCGATGGCTAGGTTTAATTAATGAATGTCTCTTAATTAAACATGACCTAAGGGAAAACTGAGGTTAACAGAGCTTGTTGTTAATCTACAATTAATAGTTGCTAGGACAAGTTTGAGAACAACAATTCAATGAAATATGTTTACTTAGGGTATAGGCCGAGATTGAACCAAAGAATTGGATTCCTAACGAAATCATTACTTTCATGATTTGTTGCATGTTTTCCTTAATTTGCTTTTGTTAGTTAGTTTAGTTTTATTTTCTTATTTTTAAACCAAACCAAACCCCCCCTAAAACCTAAAAAAAAATTAATTTCTTTTCAAAAGCTAACCGAACACTCTTTGTGGGAACGACCTAGGCTAACCATTGCTATAGTAGTAGGTCTACTTTATTTTACGTAGTCTTATAATGCGCTATGTCAATTTTAATAACTTTGTAACACATATGCATTTGCTCCTTGATAATTTTATTTAACCATATTTTTCTTTTTCTTTACTCTTTTTTTCATATGAACTTTAGGAGTTTCGGGAGAGCTTGAAGAGGGTGGGACGCTCTCCACTGTTAGATTACACATAGAGGGGTAGCTTTCTGCTGCCGATTCCAAGGTGACTTTGACACCGATGACCTGGTTAAGTCTATTTCTCCTTATATTTGTTATTTTCTCTCTCTTTAAAAATTGATTATGTTACCTGATGTATATGGATTTAGGTATTGTGAACAGATGATTTTAATGCGTTCATTGGATCATTTTATTACAAACCATTTCTAGAATATTCAATGTAATTCGTAATTGTTATGTTGAAATTCATTTGTAGCGACTAATGGTTCGTAATCATTAGGGATAATATAACCTAGGTTAAATGATGCATCTTATGTGACTATTGTCTTAATTAATCAAATTTTCTAATTCGTAATGCTACTACCCAATTGAATCTAGAGATCATATCATAGGTTATTTGGTAGTTAGGTTTAATTAACAATCGTATCTTAATTAAAAAATACCTAAGGGAAAACTCGGGTCAATATATTAAACTACAATTAATAGTTCTAAGAGATAATTGAGAAAAAAATCATTAAAATATGCTTAATTAGGCTGTAGGCCGAGATAGAACTAAAGAATTGGATTCCTAACGAATTCACCACTTTCATCATTTTTTAATGTTTTCATCAATTTGCCTTTGTTAGTTAGTTTAGTTTTATTTTCTTATCTTAAACCATCCCCCAAAACCTAAACATCGATTAATTTCATTTCAAAAGCTAACTGAACACTCTATGTGAGATCGACCTAGACTTGCCACTACTATAGTAGTATTAGGTCTAATTTATTTGGACTAGCGTTAAAACGCACAATCAAGATGAAAAAGGGAAATTTAGAATTATGCTTTCTTATTAATTTTTCTTCATGTTTATCTTTGATTTCATTTTCTATTATTAGTAAATAAATGTTTTTAGTGTCTAGGTGTGATAAACCCTATTTTAGGATAACAATATCTTTTAATCTTTTATTCAAAGCAATTATATTGATTATTATGATTCAGCTATGCATTTTACTCTAGTTCCAATATATCCAAAATATCAGTGAATGTTTTGATCTCATATGATTGAGCTTGAGAAATCCCGTTGTATAAATAGATCTGTCATAATTAAAAGGAGTTGCATGCAATCCTTTAGTTAGTTTGACATAAATCCTCTAGATTAGGGTCAAATCTAATAGCAAAATTCATAAAATGATAATGCAATCTAGGCATTTTCACTATAAATATTTTTGTTAATTAATTGATGGATTAATTGTCAATATGTCATGGAATTTAAAGGAGATACTAGGGATAAGAAAATGGATGTAGAACCTAGTTTTTCACAAGATAGACAATGGTGAAATCACACAGTTTTGGTGATAATTGGCATAACAAAGGAGCCTTATACAATGTAGAAGAGATGCAACAATTGAAGCTAGTAGTGAACTTTGAAACCAAAGTCATCAAACTCATTAGTTATAATTAGTGGATAAAGCCTTATCATAACAATAAAAGTGTAAAGATTATAAAGCATAATATGCCAAGTTGCTAGGAAATTGAATAAGATGGCATTCAGTGGATAACAGAGGGATTAAAGACATTTAGCTCAAAAACCTACAAAGTTCTTTTCTAGAAGGAACCAAATAATAGGTTTAGGTGGACAAATCTGGTCTGGGATAATGATATCAGCTCGCACATTCATTCATCCTTTGGTTAAGAATAAATGGAAGACTCCTTATAAAGGATAAGATTAAGTTTCCAATTGATTCATTGAATTGTGAACTACGCAACAGTACTATAGAATATTTAGATCATATTATGATCAGATACAAGTATAATTGGAGCAGTTAGAAAGGATTATAGAGGATTCTGAATATAAGAAAATTAGTAACCTCCTGGAATAAGATAATTGCTTGGCTAGGGAATCTGAGAATGAAAACAATAGCAGATTATAAGGTAGTGAAGATCAATTGGCATCTGACGAGAAAGGAATTACAGAATCTTTAAAAAGGAGGCTTAGAGCATAGAGTTATTATATCAAAAAATTACTCTCTAATGCAAACTTTCCTGGGTAGCAAAAGGGATTGGTGCAAATCGCTCCACTGATATAAAGAAAAGATGGCTATTAGATTAAGTTACTTTTTTCCAAACTATTACTGTGAATAAAAGTTTGTAATTTGGATCTGTTGTACGTTGAAAGCTTATATATATACTTCATTTAATGAAATTAATTACTTTTTTTAGAAAATAAAGCATGAATCTTAATTCATACCATATTCTGAAAGCTTAATCCTTTTCTTATCATATCCTATGAACCATTTCCGAAACTAGTCCATCTCAACTACTGTAGTTGTACAATTGTTCAGCCTCTAACGGTATCCACAAAATAGATTGAGAGAACTCTATAACTCTTACAGAGATGGTTTACCTAGAAGTGCTAGCTTTATTAGAGCTTAAGCCTATTTATAATAAGTTTTGGATATTTTAGTAAGTTAATTGAAATTTAATTCTAATTTTAATTAAAATTACAAATAATTCTATTTAAATAACAATTATTCCCATCCAATATCTCATATTGACCCTTATTTATTAAATATCTCATATTTAACCATAAAGTTTCTTAAACTTCATAATCAAGTTCAACTTGATTCAATTATCTTTGCTCTTTTCAATTCGTTCTTTATGTGAGACCCATTAGGTTCCCAAATATTTTATTAATGATTATAAATTTTAATTTTAATTTTAATTCTTTGTTAGAATTAGATAATTAAAATTTTTTTAATTTATATTTGATTCTCCAATTAAACAATTTATAATCATATATCAACACTAGTTTCTAGCAACATATAATTTCTACTTAAATATTTAGGAATGTCAAATTGGTTTTAAATAACCATTACATGCATCATTTTCTATATAATTCAATCCTTTCATCATACAATATTTCGATTAGGCAGAGAGTATAGAATTAATGCCTACTTTATTTTGACTCCAATCATATTAGTTCTCTGTCATTAGCTATTAATTCAATAATGACATTTGTAAACTATTAACAAAGTGTCATTTCACCTTGCCAAAGGATTTCCCGAATCATTACTAATTAAGAACAATAAAACTTTCTCCTTAACTACTTTAGGGTTATGAATCGTATCTTGATCACTTAACTACCTCTATATAGTTCATGCTACATCCAATGACTGCCAACTAAACCATTCATTATTAGAGTAGGTCATAAGTAGTATCAAAACATTGTAATCCCTATACAAGATAACTTTAGAGATCTTAAGTCAAAGTACCACTTATGCAATCATCCCAATGAGAATATCCATAGACATACAAGTAATGTTCTAAATGATTTTCTCATATCGAGTTAGTTAAGTGAACTTGTTCTCTAATAAGCATCCACACATTTGTTTAAGTATCTTTATAATCTATTCTATAAGATTAACTAATTCCTTCATGAGGAAAAACATAACATGGTCAAATCTTTTTTACATTCTATTAATGTTCAGTCTTAATAGAACAATGACTAAGAACAACTTAAGGATAATACATAAATGTAATATGAACTGATAATTATAATCTCATTATAATTTCATTGCAATGTATAATTATCCCATGGACATTATCATATACATTTAAACAAGTACAAGATAAAGAATGCCTTTAAATTATTTTGTCACTAAACTACAACCAATCGATTAGCTATAGGGCATAAACTAATAATATTTCACTTACACTAAGCCAATCGTTTAAGTATCATATACTCTTATCGCCATCTAACAATCATGCTACTATTGGGATAATGGCTCAATGAAATGATTCTACAAGATTCTCTTACAACTTTCATTTTAATTATCATCATAATTAAGAAAAATTGCCTAAATACATCTTTGGATCTTTGATAAGACCTTAGGTCTTTTTATTTGCCCAATGGCTCTAATGTTCCACAATACATTGTGGTCTTAAAAATGAAAGGAACTATATCAAGTTCACTAAAGAACTTATTGATCGAATTAATCATTTCCACTAAATAAAAAATGCATTATAGCTTAATTAGTAACCATTTCTACATTGAAACCTTTCCAATCTTAAAAAGATATTGTTCTAAGTAAAATAACTGTAATTATGATTTATTTCTAAAGTTAATATCCATGTAAACTTAAACTCAAATATCAACTCATATATAGAATAATGGATATCATTAATTCTTCATAAGTATCAAATGTCTCAAATAGTAAACAATTTTAGTACGTTATCTATGTACTTGGACTTAGAATAGGTGAACAACTTCCAATCTATCTCTATAGATCTAATTACTAAAATTAAGTTGTTATCTTTGGATATCTAATAAGAGTTATTCTTAGACAATTATATTTTCAACAATTGAAAATTAGAATTATTATTCTTTATGAGCAATATGTCTCCACATAATCCCACTGAAGGGGACAACTATACTCCCATAAACTTTCTTGTAGACATGATAAATTTACATTTATCGCAATGTCTTGTAGCTTTTCAACTATACATAAAATGTATCAATAACGAAATTAGTTCCAATTGAATACACTTTCATGAGATTTGAACCTTTTAAATTTAATCTTACTCCACCTACTTATCTTGAGAACCATTCTTATATAAGTATACATTGAAATAAACAATTTGTTTAATAGGTCTATAAGATTTTTATTCAACCTTTTAGATATCTCATAACCTTATATTACCTAATTTAGTTATAAACTTAATGGATAATACATGATTTAGCTAAGCATCACATCTTTAAATCATTAATTTAGACTTTTTCAAAGACTTAGCATTTCATATCTGATATGAAGTCATGCTAATTGATTTAATTGGAACTATCGAAGGTAATTTATTGTACTAAGCATAACTATAAAAGAAATAATATTGCATCATACAATATCTCATAATGGATTTTCCTCCTTATATAAATCAATATTCTTATGAATTTTGTTATGAAGGTATTTACTAAAGAATCTTATTCCCTGTAGATAACTAAAAATTTAAAACTTACTACGTTGATCTTATCGAAGAGCTTCAGAATTCTTAATGCTTAATTTCTACTTAGATTTAAAAAATTTAAACTTTTCAAAATTTTAAATCAACATTTCATTTAAGTACATATGACTATATCACATAAATTCATCAGTAATCTAATGAAATATAAGTATTATCCTTTTATGAATTGTTATTCCATTTAATAAATCACGTATAAAATTAACAATTGAATACCATCTTCATCCTTTCATTAAAAATTGATTTGGTTATTCTTCAACTTAACAAGTTTCACAACTTTTATATGATTCATAATCAAAAGGATACATATATCCTTGTTTGTAAGTTTATGATTCTCATCATATTGGTTTAACCTTTATGGAATAAAAGGATAGTCTTGGTTATCTAGCTTTGTATTCTTGTCAATTATGATAAACATAAGTATTGATCAAACACTACAAACTATTTGTATAAAATTGGATGAACTACTTTTACTTAACAATCTATTTCTGATCATGCTTTGAACATTATATTAATGTTGAATTTAAATTTACTATTGAGTACTCATAACCATAAACTAGAAATACATATGATCTTTATCATATCTTGTATAGGGAAGAAAAGTCATGTAATCATTTTTCTTCTTATGATAACTATTATAATACTATAGTAAATGCCTTTAACTGATGTCCATGTTTAAGAATTTATTATGCTAAATTAAGTGTAACAATTCTAATAAGGTACTATTCCTTTCAGGTATACTTTATAAATCCTCTTGCATTTTATAATCATATTTTTGACCTATATCTTACATTTTGTCATCAAAGTTTATAAGACATTAATCAACTTAAAATGTCAATATATTTTATCGTCTATATGATTTTTACATATCTCTAAAACTTTAACACTAAATCCTCAATAAGGATTAATAGCAAACTTCCGTAATGGACATACAATTTTTCTATCTAACATAATTTATATCTAAGAAATTTGGTTCATTAACTCTTAGTATCAACTATACTAAACAAACTTAGAGCAAAATATAAATACAAGAAAAGCAAGTAATTAATTATATGTCATGACTATTCAAATGAGATATGACTTTAATCATGTATTTGGTTACTTCCACTATTTTATTCAAAATAATAGTCCTCAATTCCATTTGAAAAGATTACTCTAATCTCTCTAGTGGGCTAGGATCCCACTCAAATATAGTTACTCTTAAGTTTGCTCAACTAAACTTAAATTTGGTAGATAATAACTTTATCAATCACTTTTCATGTAACTCCTAGATCTATTCAGTGATAACTCTTGCCAAAACATATCTTATATGTTATTCCTAACCTTGCCTCTAAATTCATGTGATCATGAGTTGACTCATCCAATTCACATAAATTTAGTTAAGTAAAATCCACTGTCATAAGACTAAACATATTTAGGCTAAAGCAACCTTAAGTTTTCTCAATAAACCTAGCAATAAGCAGAACTTTGGTTTATTCTTATAAAAATGGAAGGGAACAATTATGTTGTCAATATATACTTAATATTTTAACAAGAGTTTCATTTGTCTCATTAAATACAAACTTTCAGGTAAAATATCACACATATAAAACATAGAATTTAACATGCATCCAATATATATATCGAACATATAAACAAAGCATCCAACTTATGCAGTCATAATCAAGTTATATGCATAAAATATCAAGCTTCTTTTAATTCTAGTTATTAATCTTCACAATCTAAAATAATATTTCCAACTCCTTGGAAAAAATAAATTAGACTAAAAGAAATTCAATTAGATTTGAATTGGAAAATATTTCCATTTATCTTGACCTTTAAAATTTTTAATTGAAATAATTTTCAATAAATTGTGTTTTTATTTATTATAATTTACAAAACATCTTTTCTAAAAACTATATAAGAAACACATTCTAATTCAATTAGAAAATTATTTCTAATGTAATTAGAAATTACTATTTCTAACCTCATTTAGAAATTACTTTTTTTAAAATATACACTATTTTCTAATATTAAATGGAAACTACTTTAAAAATTAAATAAGAAAGTTCTTTACATTATTTATTTAGAGATTAATTTCTTAACTAATTAGAAAATCTTAATTTAATAAATTAGAAAATTATTTTCAAAATATTAAAGAAAGAAAATTTTAAATTAATAAATTAAAACACATTTAAAAATTTAACAATGCAAAATAAATTAATAAATTTATTATTCATAAATAAAGAAACAATTTCTAAATAAAGTTAATAATAATTCTCTAAGCAAATAAAGTCATAAAATTAATTTTTCTAAATCATATTGAAATAAATAAATTTAATTAAGAAACACTTTTCTTAATCATTTAAGAAACACTTTTATTAATTTTAAGGAGTCTAATTAATTAATTTCAATCTTATATTAATTAAGATGAGATGTTAATTTTAATATTGAAGTAATTATTTTTCTTAGTATGATTGAGATTAATAATTAGATTGACTCCTCATTTAATAAGGTCCATAATGTATTAATCTTAAACTTTTCCAAATTAAATTGAATCTAATTCAATCTTACATTAGAATTTTATTTCAATTCCATTTGAAGATCAATAACAATTAAACGATTTAATTAAATCATAGATTTAAACTTGGATTTGATATTACTGTTGGAAAATTGAGACGAAATCTGATCTCGACAATTGCACAATAATTATAATTTTTTTTTGCATTTTGAATTCTGAAAAGACAAAGTCATTTTAATTATATAAAATGATTAACAATTAAATCATAATAAAGTATGGATATTAATTCATATTTTATTCAGAAGCTTGATCCTTTTTTTAATCATATTCCACGAGCTATTTTTCAAACAGGTCCATCTCAACTACCATAGCTGCAAAAATGTCTAGCCTTTAATAGTATCCACATAACAGTTTGAGAGAACTCTGTAGCTCTTACAGAGAGGGTTCAACCAGAAGTGCTTGCTCCATTAAAGCTTAAGTTTATTTATAATAAGTTTTAGACATTTTAGTAATTTAATTGAAATTAAATTCTAATTTCAATTAAACTGTAACTAGAATTACAAATAATTCTAATGAAATACCATTTATTCCCCAAACGATCTAATATCTCATATTGATCCTTATTTATTAAATGTCTCATATTTACTTATAAAGTTTCTCAAACTTTATAATCAAGTCTAACTTGATTAAAATATTTTTGCTCTCTTCAACCAGCTCTTCATGTGAGACCTATTACGTTTCCAAATATGTTAGCAATGATTATAAATTATGATTCTAATTCATAATTAGAATTAGATAAATTAAAACCATTTTTAATTTATTTTTAATTCTCTAATTAAATAATTTATAATCATAGTTCAAGATTGGCATCTAGAAATACATCATAACCACTCAAATATTTAAGAATGTCAATGTGGTTTTAACTAACCTTTCTATGCATGATTTTTTTCGTATAATTAAATCCTTTCATCATACAATGTTCCTATTAGACATAGAGCATGAAATTAATATCTACATTATTTTGGGTCCAATAATATTAGTTCTTTGTCATTAACTATTAATTCAATTAATGACATTTGTGAACTATTTACAAAGTATCGTTCAACCTTGGCTAAGGATTTTCTGAATAAATACTAATCGAGAACAATAGAACATTCTACCTTCCCTTAGTTTATGAGATCAACTACTTCCCTCATAAGGAAAAATGTAATGTGTGCTATTCTTTTTATGTTCTATTAAAGTCTAGCATAAATAAAACAATGAATAAGAACAATTTAGTGATAATACATAATTCAATATGAATCTTATAATTATAATCTCAATATAATTTCATCGGCAATGTATAATTATTCTATGGACTTTATCATATACATCTAAACATGTACAAGATAAAGAATCCCTTTAAATTATTATGTCACTAAACTATAACCAATCGATGTTAGAGTAGTGCTCTAAAGGCAGTCACCTTTAGCACTTTTGTACAAACTTTATTTTGATTAATAAAGCGAAAGGTAATTTTTCATTAATTTGATATTTGTTTATATATAAATTTATATCGATCTTAATTCGAATTAATGAAGGAAATTATGATGAGTTCATGATACTGAGATTCCTTTCATGTGCAATTATGTTAGTATCTAAATAATCCCTAGTCATAGGATTAATAAAATAGGACATTATTAATCCAGATAGACTAGCACATGTTACACTCCTTGAATTTGATCAAGCAGTGGATCTCATAAACTGTAAGCATGAGATGTTTAGAGTTAACATGTGGATGCTTACTAAGAGTAGTAAGTACATAGGAGGAGCTGTTATGAGATTATCATGTGGATGATCTATCAAATGTCAATGATCAATCTCATCATAGCAATGGTGTAAATATCCTTAGACTTGAGGTACTCAAGGATATCTTGGATGCTAATCCTGTGCATTGACATCATTCCTTATTACCTCAAGAGGAGATCACTCTTAGGGTGGTAATTAGGTACAGCTATTAGTATTCGAAGGTAATTGAGTAGCCAATAAAGGATTCACCACTCCTAATAGAGGGAGATGATACCCACGACCTCTTGTTGGGGTTATTACTCAGGAGTCCCTGGCCAGAGCAATTATGTGTTATGAAGAGAGTCTTCAATGACACATAGAGCAATAAGATCCCATGACAAGAACTAATATCACTTGGACTGGATGTGACATATTTAGTCTAGTGGGA
Organism: Erythroxylum coriaceum; assembly: GCA_026874005.2. NCBI lineage: Eukaryota > Viridiplantae > Streptophyta > Magnoliopsida > Malpighiales > Erythroxylaceae > Erythroxylum > Erythroxylum coriaceum. The sequence continues at coordinate 9,488 of JANQAP020044781.1, read as the reverse complement.
GTTGACACATAGCCTATACTTCGAACCAAGTAGGGTATAATATGGTGAAAGGATGAATTGCACAGTAATTGTCTATGGAAAGATTCGTAAGTTGGATAATTAAATATCGAAGAGTTCATGTGTTAATCCACTTATATTATGGTAAATTGGCATTATGAAACCCTTTATGATTTTCTTGAATTAATAGTTAATTCAAGTGCCTAAAATAACTGGGAACCTAATAGTCACATGCATAAAAGATCGGATGAAAAACATAGTGTGTATGGCTGGTTTTAAGTAAGCCACGAACATGGCTATCGTGACTGAAGGCGATGTTATTTTTTAAGCAGGCCATGAATGTGGCTCATAAGTCACAATCGTGATTGAAGGCACAACTTAGGTACATAAGTGAGTTCTTTATTTATGTATTGAGTTGTCTAACTAGTTCTTACACACTCAAGTGAGAGAGAAAGGGCTCTATAAGAGTTCTAGAGATAAAGAGAAAAGGTATTAAGTTATCTTCATGTAATTTATGCAATTGTTGCATAACTCTAGTTGCATGCAAGATAATCTTGATCTTTCTCTTCATTTTGAGCATCTACTTGAACTCATCTAGTTTGGTGCTCAAATCACCCTTACACTTTATTTCTTCTTCATCTTTGCATATTCTTGGGTGATTAAGGAAGGGTTTGGTGTTTACAACAACTCAAACAAGGAAAAGAAACAAGAAAGGAGGAGAAACAAAAGGTAAAAAGTTTTAAACTTCATGTTCTTATTATATGTCTATACATGCATGTATGAGACTTTTTTGGGTTATCATGGTGTTGGAATTTAGATTCTGACACTTCTGCTGCATTCGCATTCATAGGATGCATGTGTACATGGCAAACCCAGCAGTGGTATCAGAGCAAGTTTATGCATGTGTTAGATGATGTATTGAACATGTGCAAAGTGTTTGCTAGGTTGTGACTGACATGCATGTTGATTTGGAATAATTCGTGTAAATTGTAGAAACTTTTTTTCTAATTTTCTTTTGAAAAAATGTTTATAAGGTGTTATCTTATGTTTTTGTTGAAGAAATTACAATTGAATGTCATTTGCTATTTTATTTCGAATTAATATCCAGTTTGTTTATATGTTGGTTTCTGGGAATTTCTGAAAAACTGAATGCATGTGCTGATTTTGAAATTTTCATAATAATTCTAGAAAATTGTTTTTCTACTTTTCTTTCACAGAAATGTTTATAAGGTGTTATGTTATGTTTCTATCAAAGGAAAATGCAATTGAATATCATTTGATATTTTATTACGAATTTAGTTTTAGTCTGATGCATTTATGAAGTTCTGGGAAATTCTAGAAATTTGATGAACATACATGCTTGTAAATTACATATTAATTTTATAAAAATTGTTTTTATGAATTTTATGTATGCATATGCAAGTTGAGATGTTGCAACGTGTATGAGATGTATGACACTTGTTCTTAAAGTGATTATCTTATGCATGCATAATGTAAAGTATGACTTGTGCTAGAAGTAATATGACAAGTGTCATAGACATATGATGTGCTGGCTAATTCCTATTTATTAATAAATAATTCCAAGGAATTAGTCTTTGTAATTTTTTATTAGGCATATTTAGAATGTGTATAAGACTCTAGATTTTTTCCAGAATTAATTGAATTTGATTCGATTAATATATTAAGTCAAAGTCAACTTTGGTCAGCCTTTTGAAAGCTGATGGAGTTGACTTAATTAAAGACTTATGGTGTATGTGTTTCGGTTATAAAATCTTAATAATGATTTTATGGGATAAGAAATGTATTATTTTGATGGTAGTAGTATGTTTAGTGCATGTGATTGAAATTAGGGTTTCGGAAATTTTCTAAACATCGAATTGGTCCTTTTAGTGTCTAGTAGGTTAACTTATTTATCTTGGTGATTTTTGTCATCAAGATAATTTTGACTTGTGCCAAAATTTTTAGATAAATTTGAGATGGCCTAGGGATATTATAGATGACTAATTCATGTAAGAGAATTTTGGAAACCTTAGGGATTAATTTAGAATTAACCCAAGTAAAGCATAACATTTCTAGTGTGACTAGAAAAAGGCATATATACTATAATTAACGTGTTTAATTTGGAAATCAAAATAATTAAATTTTGGGGTTCCTAATTGAATCATATTTATAATTCGAATTAGCCGAGACTAACTCTAGTACCCGATTTGGTTCAAGAGTTGAATCGAATCACGAACTTTTGATGCATAGTCAAGTCACAACCTCAATTAAACCTTCTTTGTGTGATACATGCATTAGATACATTTTAAGGGTGGTTATAGACATAGACTTAATTTAATTGAGTTGTCTGTAATCTGAATATATATAGATATATATATATGTGTGTGTGTGTGTGTGTGTGTGTGTGTGTGTGTGTGTGTGTGTGTGTGTGTGTGTGTGTGTGTGTGTGTGTGTGTGATATATACAATATCATCCAAGTATTGATGAGACCAAAGAATAGATTCCTCAATCAAAATATTAGGACTTACTCCTTCTATTGATATGGCAAGAACCAGATTTCTTTTAGAGTTGGATTATTGCGTAAACCTAAACCTGCTCTACACGAATATGTTTAAACCATGGAAATTAGATTTCCAGATTAATAGGTTGGTCCTAACTGGAAGTGATGATTTGTTGGGAAAACTCAAGGTTAACGTGGATAGAGGCAAAGTTGGGTCATATACATGGGATGTAGACAAATCAAGAGTTGATAACCCAATGAGTGTACTAAATCAACAGTTGATGGCACAAGTCGATAGTTGCATAACTGAATGCAATCGGTATGAATGATACCTACCGATTGACCTAAGGTGGTTTATTGGGCAAACCTAAGGACATTTTTGGTGATATTGGATATCGACCTATTAAGAAAACTATAAGTTTTCTCGAATTCGTAGTGAGGGCTATGGATTTGAATAAAAATAATGGGACCCATAATGCATATGATTAAAGTCCTTATCGATATGCATTTGTGTACATTATAATACTTTCTCTCATTCTTCTAGGTTATTAAATCGCCACGATGTCTTCATCTAGTGTGAACCTATGCTGTCTATTAGGCTCCTACAAACTTATAGGGCCTAAATTCTTAGATTGGCTATGAAATTTGAGAATTGTTCTCAAATTTAAAGACTAAGACATGTCCTAGATGAACCATGCCCCAATCCCCCTACTACCGATGCATCTTATGAGGATCAAAAAGCTTACAAGAAGCTACTGGATTATAGTAAGTTAGCTAGTTGTATAATGCTGGCCTCTATATTACTAAAACTACAAAAGCAGTATGAGGCTATGGATGCTCATACCATAGTCTACCATCTAAGGGAACTGTTTGATGAGCAAGCTCGATCTAAAAGGTTCAAGACCTTAAGATTTCTTTTACGCTCTAAGATGGTTGGGGATCATTCTAGTGTAGTATGTGCTAAAGATGTATGGATATATAAAGAGGTTAGGTAGTTTGGATTTCGTAATGGATCATGAATTAATTATAGACTTAATTTTGACTAGTTTGATCGATAGTTATTCATATTTCATACTTAACTATCGGATGAACCAAATATCCACAGTGATACCAAAGTTGATTAATCTACTAAAAAAAGCTCAGCAAATTGTCAAGAAAGATAGTAAGGCTGTGATGCTAGTGGACTTTACTTCTGGTACTCGACAGAAGAACCAAAAGAAGAAGAAGAAGTCTAAGAAGCCAGTAGGAGGTTTAGCCAAGAAGAAGGCAAAGGAGACAATATTAAAGGGGATATGCTTCCATTACAACAAGGAAGGACATTAGAAGAGGAACTGTAAAGCTTATTTGGAGTTGCTAAAGCAAAAGAAGGAATTAGATGCCCCACCGTCTACTTCAGGTATGTTGTTTGTCATTGAGGTTAATACTATTACGATCATAACATTTAGGTATTAGATACTGAAAGCGGCTCACACATATGTGTTGATATGCAAGGTCTCAGGGATAGTAGACCGTTCAAGGAGGGAGAGATGGACCTACGAGTGGGAAATGGAGCAAGAGTTATTGCATTAGCCGTAAGAACATACGTTTTGTATCTTCCTAGTGGACTAGAGTTAATTTTGGATAATTGCTATTATATACCCATTGTGACAAAGAACATTCTATCTATTTGATGTCTTAATAAAGTGGGATTTCATTTAACTTTTTCAAGAAATGGTTGTTTAATTAAGTTGAATGAAATGTTGTATGGTGCTGCTACATTATGGAATATTATTACATATTAGACATGTGTAACCCAATTTTAAATATCAATGACAATAATAAAAAAATGAGATAACTTAAAATCATCTTACTTATGGCATTGCCGACTTGGCCATATAAGTAAGAAATGTATGATTAAGCTACATAAGAGTGGTAGCTTAGGGTCATTTGATTTTGAATCATATGACATATATGAATCTTGCTTATTAGGCAAGATGACTAAATTACCTTTTAAAGGAAAGGGTGAACAAGTGAATGGGTTATTAGACCTAATATATTCTGATGTATGTGTTCCAATGTCCATTCATGCCAGAGGTGGTTTTATGTACTTCATTACCTTTATTGATGATTATTCATGATATTGGTATGTGTATCTAACGAGATACAAGTGTAAGGCATTTGAAATGTTCAAACAATTTAGACATGAAGTAGAGAAACAACTTGGTAGAAGTATTAAGACACTTCAATCAGATCGAGGTGGTGAGTATTTGAACAAGGAGTTTTTAATTTATTTCAAAGATACTGGGATAGTATCCCAGTGGACTCCACCTTACACACTGCAATATAATGATGTGGATGAAAGGAGAAATCAAACCTTGTTAGATATGGTAAGGTCAATGATGGGCGTAGTGAATCTACCGAAATACTTTTGAGGTTATGCACTTGAAATTGCTATTTATGTGACAAACAGAGTCCCTTTAAAAGCAATTGAAGTTACTCCATATGAGATATGGACTAACAAAAGGCCTTATCTTAGAGCAAAAGGTTTTTGTCTCAAAGCAACTATCTTTTTAGAGAAAGAGTTTCCTCTAAGAGAAGATAGTGGGAGCAAAGTTGAACTTAATGAAGCTCATAATGCTCAAACATTTGAACTTAACGAAGTTCATGATGCTCAAACAGACGTAGATTAACTGCCTAAACCTGAAATTGTTGTTCATGGAGATGAGACAATAGTTGAACCTTCTAACACAAAAAATGTTCGTACGTCAAGTAGGATACGCAATATTCTAGAGAGATATGGATTTCTTATAAGTGAACAAAATGACATATTGCTTATAGAGGACGATGAGCCTATAACCTATAAAGAGGCTTTGAAGAGTTCAGAATCTAAAAAATGGCTTCAAGCTATGAAGTTCGAAATAGATTCCATGTTTGAAAACCAAGTATGGACTTTGGTTAACCCACCCGAAGGGTTAAAACTGAAGGGTTTAAATAGATTTTCAAGAACAAAATCGACATGGATAATGAGATTCCTATTATGTGCAATTATATTAGTATCTAAATAATCCCTAGTCATAGGATTAATAAAACAATACATTGTTAATCCAGATAAACTAGCACATGTTACACTCCTTGAATTTAATCAAGCAGTGGATCTCATAAACTGTAAGCATAAGATGTTTAGAGTTAACATGTGGATGCTTACTAAGAGTAGTAAGTACATCGAAGGACCCGTTATGAGATTATCATATGGATGATCAATGATTAACCTCATCATAGCAATGGTGCAAATATCCTTAGACTTGAGGTACTCAAGGATATCTTGAATACTAATCCTATGCTTTGACATCATTCTTTGTTACCTCAAGATGAGGTCGCTCTTAGGGTGGTGATTAGGTATAGTTTTTAGTATTTGAAGGTAATTAGGTAGCCAATAAAGGATTCACCACTCCTGATAGAGGGAGATGATACACACGGCCTCTTATCGGGGTCATTACTTAGGAGTCTCTAGCTAGAGCAATTATGTGTAAGGAACAGAGTCTTCAATGACATATAGAGTAATGAGATCCTAGGACAAGAACTACTATCACTTGGACTAGATGTGACGTAGTCAGTCTAGTGGGAGTTGACATAGAGCCCATACTTCGAACGAAGTAGGGTATGGTATGGTGAAAGGATGAATTGCACAGTAATTGTCCATGCGAAGGTTCGTAAGTTGGATAATTAACTATCAAAGAGTTCGTGTGTTAATCCACTTATATTCTAGTAAATTGGCATCATGAAACCCTTTATGATTTGCTTAAATTAAAAATTAATTCAAGTGCCTAAAATAATCAAGAACCTAAAGGTCACACACATAAAAGATCAGATGAAAAACATAGCATGTATGGCTAGTTTTAAGTAGGATACGATCGTGGCTCATAGGCCACGCTCATGACCGAAGGCACGACTTAGGTACATAAATGAGTTATACACTTATGTATTGAGTAGTCTAACTAGTTTTACACACTCAAGTGAGAGGGAAAGGGCTCTAGAAGAGTTCTAGAGATAGAGAGAAGAGGTCTTGAGTTATCTTCATTTAATTTATGCAATTGTTTCATAAATCTAGTTGCATGGAAGATAATCTTGAGCTTTCTCTTCATTTTGAGCATCTACTTGAACTCATCTAGTTTGGTGCACAAATCACCCTTACACATTGTTTCTTCTTCATCTTTGCGTGTTCTTGGGTGATCAAGGAAACGTTTGGTGTTTGCAACAACCCAAACAAGGATAAGAAACAAGAAAGGAGGAGAAACAAAAGGTTAAAAGTTTATGTTCTTACTATATGTCTCTATATACATGTATGATTTTGGCTTTTTTGGGTTGTCATCATATGTACATGGCAAACCCAACAATCAATTGACTGTAAGGCATAAACTAACAAAAGTGCCATTAGAATTTAAGCCCTTCATGTTAACTTTCTTATTCCTATCATGATGTGAGCTAACTTGTTGTTTATAACCATTTATTTAATTTTTTGGGGTTTTACTTAATTAGGATTTTTTTCAAAAATGTATAAGTTAAAAAAATCATTTGAGCTTTAATTTGAATAATTTTAAGTCGAAGCGATGAGATTGAAATTGATTTAAACTAATACCTTCAATATTATACAACTAATGCAAAAATTCAGGTGCTGAAATAAATTTAAAAGAAGCCTTTTACTTCTTTTTCTATTTTAGCATCTGAATATATGGTTCAATTAAAATGTTTACATATAAAGAAAGAATATTAACCATAATGAGCTTAGAAAAGGCATTAATAATTAGTAAATATTGAACATTCCAAATTCTCTTTTCTAAAAGAAAAAATGGAAAGGTTGAAACATTTTTTTTTAAGAAACTCAATTTTATTTGTAGTAAAACTTCTAAAAATTCAATCTGAAAAGTGTAAGAGGTTAAAGACATATATTTTTAATCAAAACTAAATTTGATTAGTGGTAAAACTTATAAAAATTCTATGTTTGGTTTGGCCCATATACCTATAAGAATTTGTTAGTATCTTTGTATAGGAAGCCTTAGCCTTTTAGAGTCCCACATCTTAATAATTTTTTCTTCTAACCTCTCTTATGAGTTCGAAAATTCATTTTGAGCCTAGTAAGCTTATAATTTTTTAGATTTTCTAATATATTTTTAAACTAGACCCTTTCAAATTCCATTCATTTAGATCTTATGATGTAAAAAATATTATGAAATCCTTTTTATTTTTTTATTCAACTTCATGTTAGAATTTTTATGGATCTTTTACACTTCAAAGAAACTGCGACAGTGTTTCGAAGTCATATAAAATTAAGATTCATCGATCACACTTAATTATTTAGATCACTTCGTTTTATTTCAATTTTTTATATATCTCAAATAGTATCTTAACATCTTCTTTTTTAATTATATTTCATCACTAAATTTTAAAATCATTTATAGTACCTCTTTTAATTTTTTTTACAAGTTAAAATTTTAATTTTCCTGAATCAATAGGTCTAGTTTTACATTCATATTCCTATCTGGCTTAGCCTCTTTATTTTTTTAAAGAATATGAAATTTAGTATAGACCTAAGTAACCATTTTAGGGCCAATTTTTTAAAATTAAAGTGTAAAATAATGTCTTTTTTTTAATTGAGTCTAGGTCTGGACTACTCAAGCCTAGACCTGCTCGAGGCCTATGTTTTCTAAACAAAACAATGTCATCTTGTCTGGAAGAGTTGGACCTCGAGTCGATCTAGACCTGAGCTTGACCATGGCTGACCTATTAAAAACACCTAAATCTAGGCCTATTGGCGTCCCTAGGCCGTTTAGACCAGCATTTTGTAATTGATTCTCAACTATCATCCTCATTGGTTTAGGACTTTGCCTATACATTTTTCTTTATATTTTCCTAATAAGATAAGATGACAACTCTATTATATCTAAAATATCATCATTGATAAATTCCTTCTTATTTAGAACGTGATCAACGCACTATTGATTCCTACCTTATGAATTGCAATTTTCTAAAAGATACTCGTATTTTAAAATTACTAAAATATTTATGGTATTAGAAATATCAAAAAAGGACCTTCGTCTCAATTAATTGTTAAATTATTTTAATATAATTCTCTATTAAAGTGAAGTCAACTTAACTATATAAATTTGATCACAATTTAATAGTTAATTTATAGTAACTTGACAAAAACTTAGTAAAAAAGTTCTTTTTTAACATTTATAATACTATAAAATATTTTTCTAACAATTTTAAACACAAAAGTGCATTTTAAAAAAGTACAAATTACAAAAAATGGTCTAAGTCTTTTATTGTACTAAGAACTGCTCATGATACCTGCATAATAATGATCATCTTGTAGTCTTTACTTATGATATTGCAGCTAGGACAGTTCAGAGCAGTTGTGTAGGCTTTACTTACCAATACTGTAAAAGGTAGCTTATAAGGATACAAGATGCATCACATTGATGTTGGCAATTCTAAATTACTAATTTTTTTTACCATTACATTAATTTATTATTTACAATCCTCATGAGTTAACAAAAAAAGTTTCATAGGAAAAGAAAAAATTACAAGTACTATCACTGGTTTCAAAATATAGTCCCTTCTTATGCTTTATCTAGAGATTCCTATTTCAACCTCTAATCCATCCTCATCTTAATTCCTTAGACCAATAGTAGAATCTCCACTTAGACCTTTAATGCAGCACCCCCTTACCGTTGGGTACGCACTGGGACGCCCGCAGGTCATTCCGGTACATATCCTATGATCAGGGTGAGCCACGTGCGATCACTACGTTCATTCCACATGGCATCATATCAATTTTACCAATAAAGCATTAATAGAAAACCACAATGTTTTTAAAATCAACTTCTTCCTCATTTCATTCCATCAAAATCAAGGTTTACACATCTATCATCCTATACTGTCTGTACATAAATCCAAAAACCTAGTACAAAATGCTATATGAAAGAGGAAAAACATCAGATCTATCTAGGCC